>JAFVLL020033979.1:0-47500 GCA_021397915.2 Tor tambroides | reverse complement strand
GATTTTTTATTTTTCTAGCAAACATAAAAATGCATGATAATTAAAAAAACCCCCCACTAATAATTACACTATCAGTCAAAAGTGTTTGAACAGTAAGATTTTTAATGTTTTTTAAAGAAGCCTGCATTTATTTGATCCAAAGTGCAGCTATTTTACTATTTAAAATAACTGTTTTCTATTTGATTATCTGTTCAAATGGCATTTATTCCTGTGATCAAAGCTGAAATTTTGGATAAATTTCATCAAAGACATTTATAATGTTACAAAAGGTTTCTATTTCAGATAAATGCTGTTCTTCTGAACTTTCTATTCATCAAAGAAACCTGAAAAAATTCTACTCAGCTGTTTTCAACATCATAATAATAATAATAATAATAATAATAATAATAACTGTTTTTGAGCAGTAAATCAGCATATTAGAATGATTTCTGAAAGATCATGTGACACTGAAGACTGGAGTAATGATGCTGAAAATACAGCTTTGATCACAGGAATAAATTACATTTTAATATATATTCAAATAGAAAATAGTTATTTTAAATAGTAAAAATATTTCAAAAATTGTACTGTTTTTGCTGTACTTTGGATCAAATAAATGCAGGCTTGGTGAGCAGAAGAGACATCTTTAAAAAAAACATTAAAAATCTTTCTGTTCAAACACTGTTGACTGGTAGTGTGTGTGTATATATATATATATTATTTATAGTAACTCTCACAATTGAATGGTTTGACTTCCTCTAAAACTCATGTAAATATTAAGAGAAAATGAACTTTCAGAGATGACAGTGCATGCTGCACATAAGAACTGAGGTGATGGTGTGAAACTCATTCATTGATGTTTTCGCAGACTCATTTTTCGACCACCTTTATTAGCCTGATTTCTATATGACAGCAGAGTGCCATATTGAGTCAGGGCAGGCGCAATTAGCATGACCCAGACAAATGATACAGCCACTGAACAGGCTGCGTATCACTGGGCGTGCTTGAACTGGTGCTTCTTACTCAGACAAACATTACGCGTGGCACAGGCATGTTTCACCCATCTGCCAAGGACAGTACATTGGCACAAAGCTGTCCTGACAAACAGCTGACAAGGGTACAGCTCCATGGGTCTATAAAATTAAAACAAACAAACAATCTGCAGAATTAACAGGTTGTTAGAGTACAAATTTGCATGAGAAAATCCAGCAGTATCGCTGCAGACAGGGTGCCAGTCATGGCAAGCTGCCTTCTGTCTCATATTCGCAACAGGAAATAAATTACAAATGGCAAGAAGCTGAGAGGAACGAGGCAGTCGACTTCTCACTGGATACTTTTTTGAGTCACTGTCAGTGATTATGTTGTCACATAAAGAGTATATTATGTGCATTGTTTGACTAGAACAATCACAGTTCATGAATCCAATGTTCAGGACTCATCTGAGCATCTGTCGATAAGACCTCCTGTAATTTGAAACAGATCCGGCTGCTGCAGGTAGTTCACCGCTGCCTTAACAATTTGTTGATACAAGCGCCGTGCATGATCTTAATCCGTCATTACACTTTTGCGGCTGCATTTTCACAGAAATTATGTAAACGCCATTGACTTTGAGGGTTCAGGCTGAATTTTTCATGTAACCTCTGGTAGATTCCACATAACAGTGCACATTGTCTAAATTTGTGATATAAGAGGCTGATCTGAGTTTTTTGTGACTTTGAAACAGCTCCCTGGCAAAGAAGCCACCGGATGTGACAAAATCACGGCGACTGAAAACAGAGCAGTTGTTGAAAGTGGACGACCATGACTTCACCATGAGGCCCGCATTTGGAGGTTAGTTCATCATACTTCTGTGTTGCTAATTTAAAGTGCATTTCTTTGCATTCGTTTTTAAGTTGCAACCTCACTCGGGAGCCTATTTTTTAAAAAAATCTTCAAAGACATGTATAATATGTGTAATGTTAAAGGTTTAATGTCAACATCTTCTGAAGATTAGTCAAAAATAAGACACATGTTCTTCAAGCAAGAGACATAAGTCTTAATGACAAAGCTTATAAAGTACTATTATGATGTCTTCACTCCATTAGTTACCTAAAAGTTAGTTTAGTTGCATTGTTTTGACCTCATGTACAGGTTGCACATATTTAGCATGCACAGTTTGAGAACATTCAGGCCAGTTATTTGACCAGCAGGCATTAAATCTACATTGGCTCCCTCTAGAGGGGTAAACAGCCTCACTATTAAGCACTGCTGTGGCCTGTAATTAAGACTGGGATTTCACTCTTACTGGAGTGCATAGGGTTTTGAGAATTGGACTTTGTGATGTGCATTAATAGGCAGGTGAATTTAGCCTATTATTCTTTTATATTAAGTCATAAAGTTGCCTGTATTGTGTAGCATATACCCCAAACAATTATTTTACATCGAATTTTTAATCCATCAAAAGTCTGAAACCAAATCTGTTTTTATTTAAAACTGGAAATATAAAGTTTTATGATTCTGAAACAGTAAGCTGTTTCTATGTCACTAATCAAATAATAGTTTTGTGTCACTGATCATGTGACTCTCTGTACAGATAGTCATATGTTTTCGCTTCCATTGAAGCACAAGATTGTTTCATACTGGAGAACATAATCATCAGGTTTTACACAAACTTGTAGAGTTCGTGCAGTTCAAGAGCTGCTGTCATTGAAGCAAAAGGGCAGAAACCAATTACTTTCTGAAGTTCATGCTTATTTTTCATGTAAATATTCCACTCGAATTGCTACAGTGATGATATAATTGGTCTGTTATTACATGTTAAGAATAATAATGGAAGTTTTTTCTAGAAATAAGCCAGCGTGCTCTGATTTAATTTATGCATGGACATGGATTTTCTCTGACCTTGATTTCACGTATTTCCTTTACAAAGCAATACCTTATTAAACTCACTCAGATCAATTGCAGTTAGACGTTTTTTAAGCTTTTAGCTCGGCAGATGGAGCCTTGTACACTTTACTCAAGCTTTTTACAGAAGTTTTAATGAGATTGTCACTGTTAGGAGAGTTAACAATCAGTCAGATCACATAGAAACAGCTGGATGTGTACAGACTGATCCTCTGGGAAGATGAGATTATAAAATATGAATAATTTATCTAAAAATGCAAATTGACATTATTTATTTGCTCTCATTTTGTTCACAACCTATATACTGTGATATTTTCAGCAGTGATAGTCATAGTCAATTTGTCATAGTAATAAGATACAAACACATCCAGATTCAAAAATGGCATGTCAGCAGCAAAATGTTTTTGTGTGTGTACAAACATAACCTGCCATTTTTGATATACAAGAATGTGAGATTATTAAGGACTAATGACTTCTTATGGCTTCAGAAGACTTTTATGGTGCTTTAGTAGGTTTATTTTTTTGTCTGTTTTGGAGTTTGACAGTCATGGTCACTATGAACTGTCACTACAGTGGTGTAAATATTCAAAAACTGTGATCCATGGACAAAAATAACAGCATAAATGTTTGGAATGACAGGAAGGTGAGTAAATCATGTCAGAATTTTCATTTTTGTATGATCTATTCCTTTAATGCAGAGACTTTTCTACCACGGCTAGAATGGTATTAAAGGATGATATAAGGGGGAGCTCAAGGCTTCTCTTTAAGTGTACGACACTTAAAAGTTGGTGCAGGAAAGGCTAAGAACTAATGAAAGTTCTTCTACTAGTCCATACAGTCCCCCTATTCTTTTTTTAATGATGTGTTCCTATATAGGGCAAAGAAAAAGAAACACTCCCACGTTTGATGCTGTTCCTCCTATGAATAGAGTATCTAAAAAGTCACTCATTTGGATGCTCTGACTCGGCGTACGTTTGGGAATTGCTCTTTGTTCAGCAGGGGGTCACAGCAAAGGGAATGAAAATAGCCCAAACATATTCACCCCCTCAGACGCATACACAGATTTGTCAGCTCTGTCAGTGATGCATTGTTGCATCTGCTTGACGGTGAAAACCTCACTGCTAGTTCAAAACATGATGTAATGAGTTCATCATTGATTCATAGTATTATAGATTTTCACCAAGGGGTTAAAAGCCATTTTCATTTGCTTTTCTTCCAAAACACCAAATAGCAATCAATCAGTCAATCAATCAATAAAAAACAAACCGAAACACTGAAGATTTTTTAATAATTTTTTTTTGGTTAAATAAAAAAGTAATAATTTTAAAATGTAGAATTATGCAATAAGCTATCTTAACATATAACAAAAAGATGTTTATAATATATATTATAACCGTGCATATATGTCTATACCAGTGGTTCTCAATTCCAGTCCTGGGGTACCATTGCTCTGCACATTTTGTATGTCTTCCTTATTTAACGTACCTGATTCAGATCATCAGCTCATTAGGAGGGAGATCCATGAACTGTACCGAAGGCGCCAGATAAGAGAGACATACAAAATGTGCAGAGCAGTGGTACCCCGGGACTGGAACTGAGAAGCATTGGTCTATACCGAATGTGCCAGACTGTACTAAAATCAAAATTATAGAGAAACTCTTCTTAAAATACTGAAACGGTTATGAAATACCAGTGATTAAATAAACAGGTTGGTTCAGAGTAAGAGGTTATTTTGCATGTAGTCATTTCTCAAAAATATCTTGGTGCATCAAAAATATTTGCAAATATTTATTTCTTTTCACAGAAATTGTTGCTCTGTCAATATTTAGTTTTAAATTTTAAAAAATATATTTTAAAATGTAGAATTATGCAATGAGCTATTATAACATACTTTATAATAATAATAATAATAATAATAATAATTGGTTTTAAGGTAATTAAGTCATGTTTTTTCAGTAAATGTCAAATAATTCAACGGAGTGTCTATTTACACTAAGTGCAAATAGCCCGTCTTGTTGGAAAAGGCTATTTACACTAACTCCGCCCACTAAAGTGTGATTGAGTTAGTCAACAGTAATAAAAGACGCTAATACAGTATCAGTTACAGTGGCGTAGGTGGTAAGACATATGCTTTTTGACGCGAGCGACCCGAGTTCGAGCCGGACTTTTGCCGAACTTTTTTTTTTTTTATCTCATATTGCATCAAAAAGGCATTTTTTAAATAAAAATGAAGGAAATAATAAAATAGTTGAAAATAAGTGTATCGGGTAGGGTTAGGGTAGGTGTAGGGGCTTTATTGTCCCAATAAGGTGGAATGCATTTAATAATTTGAATTAAAATTATAATTTACACTCAGTACCTTATTATTGCGTACTGTTTTACAATGTACGACAATACTGAGGTGCAGATAATTGCCACTATTTGCAATAAGTAGTATAAATAGCAGAAAATCTTGCTATTTTAACAGTGTAAATAGAATCTATAGCTATTTGCACTTAGTGTAAATAGCATCTATCGCTATTTACACTGAGTGCAAATAGCCGCTGCCATAATTCAAAGGGATAGTTTACCCAAAAATTACAATTCTGTAATTAATTACTCACTATCATGTTGTTCCAAACCCGTAAGACCTTTATTTATCTTTGGAACACAAATTAAGACATTTTTGATAAAATCTGAGAGCTTTCTGACCCTGCATAGACAGCAGCACAACTACCACGTTCATGGCCCAGAAAGGTAGTAAAGACATTGTTAAAATAGTCTATGTGACATCAGTGGTTCAACTGTAATTTTATGAAGCTACGAGAACACTTTTCGTGCACAAAGAAAAAAAAAAAAAGACTTTATTCATGCACATGTATCATGGTACTCTTGTGAATGTGTGTCGAAGACTGACACGGAAGAGAAGAAATTGTTGAATAAAGTCATTATTTTTGTTTTCTTTGCACACAAAAAGTAGCTTCATAACATTACGGTTGAACCACTGATGTCACATGGACTATTTTAACAATGTCTTTACTACCTTTCTGGGCCATGAATGTGGTAGTTGTGTTGCTGTCTATGCAGGGTCAGAAAGCTCTCAGATATCATCAAAAATATCTTAATTTGTGCTCCGAAGATGAATGAAGGTCTTGCAGGTTTGGAAAAACATGTGGGTGAGTAATTAATGACAGAATATGCATTTTTGGGTGAACTACCCTTTTAAAAATTGACAGTGCATTTGTGAAATATACTGACATTGTAGCTCAGAAATACTGCATGATAACTGATGGACCAGACTGTATTAAAACCAAAATAATAGAGAAGCTCTTCTCAAAATACATAAAAGGATGTGAATTACCAATTGACTAAAAAGGCTGGTTCAGAACAAAGGGTTGCATGTAGATGTTACTCAAAATTATATTGCAGTATCAAAAGTATTTCCATGGCTTTGTTGAACCATTTCTTTTCACTGCTCAGTCGATATGCAATAATAATCATTATATACCTTACATCAGGAAAAATGATATTGGCCTCTATCCTTGTTGTACCTTATCATATCAAACAATGCTTTTCAGCATGCTTTTCATAGACCAATTGCAGTATCCTATCATTCCTATGCAATGATTAGTAAAAGGTAGCGCAGGTACGTATAATGTGCCGTGTGTACTGCATAAATGAGATTTATTTCAGAAGCAAAAGAGAATTGCTAATGCATGACTGCAGTCTGGTTTAAATCCAGAGACGGCTAACTGATGGTGCATAAAGCTTATGCCTAATCCTCCACAAGGGGAGTATCGGTTGATGTACGCAGAACATATAGCACTCACTGCGTGTTTATAGGTCATTACAGGGCAGTATGTGTTTCTTGATGTGAAGGATTACACATATTAAAGATTGGTATGATGTTGTAGATGACACACATCCCTGTTTACTTCTGTCTGCAGGTTTGCATATGCGCAATGCTGCTTTCAATACTAATGTTTGGGCCAGCTGGGCCAGCAGCGCCTGAAAATCAGATACGAAACGAAATGAAAGATCAAAAGATATCAAGTAACATCTCCATGCCAGGATGCCACATGTCTCAAAGCCAGCGGCATTTTATGTGTTATTTGTTTCTGACATTCGGCGAAAGGATCAGTTAGTCTTACGAGCTGCCTTAGAAACTGAGGACTATTGTAATCACATTACGTTTTGTTGCCTGTCTCTCTTTTCTTGCTTTTTTTTATTTGTCCGTTAAAGACTTAAGCGGTCCTTGCTGATGGGTCGGTCCATCTGGAGGATCGCTCGATCTGCTATGGACTGAGGCACAATGGCGCTGGTGACGAGATTAATCTGGCAGCGGTCAGCCAACCCCCGTGGATTAGCACATGCAACAATCCCAGCCTGCCCTGGCCCTGCAGACAGCTGGTTTAAAGACCGCCCACTGGCCAAACATCAACCAGCAATCACCAGCTCAATGTCATAGCCTCGGGAGCTTTGAAAGAAAAGCGCTATTAATAAAATCAACCCTGGAAAGGGGTGATTTGACTTTTTTTAAGTAGTTCACCTTAAAAATTTCAGACCTATATGACTTACTTTCTTTTGTGAAAAAGAAAAAGGATTTTTATGAATTTTTAGAGAATATAAAGTCATATGGGTTTGGAACAACAAGATAAGAATGGAATATTTATTTATGTATTTATTATTAACTTTTTTTGTCATCATTTTGTTGTTTCAAACCTCTATGACTTTCTTTCTTCTGTGGAACTCAAAAAGAGATATTATTTTGAATTTTAATGGGATAAAACTGTGTAAATAGAATGAGAAAATTATTTTTTTTATATTTATTTTTTTTGATGAACCATCACTTTATTGAACATTTGTTGTAATCATTATGTTGTTCTAAACCTGTATGTCTTACTTTCTTCTGTAAAACACAAAAGGAAATATTTCTTATGAATTTTAAGAAGATAAAAAGTCATGTGTTTGAAACAACACGAGAGTGTATAAATAATAATTCTTTATTTGTTTCTTTTTATTTATTTATTTTTTTACTAACCATCCTTTAATGAAATTTTTTTTTAACTTTTTTCTTCTCTTTACTTTTTTATAATTTTTTTTTAATTTAAGTGAATTTTAAGAGAATAAAGAGTAAAATAAGTGTGGAACATCATGAGTGTGTAAATAAGTACTATCCCTTTAAGGAACATTTTGTCATAATAATTATATTGTTCCAAACTTATTTTCTTTCTTCTGTGGAACACAAAAGGAGATATTTTTATGAAGATTTAGAGAATAAAAATTTATATGGATTTGGAACAATTTGTGTAAATAAAAAGTTTTTTTTTTTTTTTTGGTGAACTATCCCTTTAATGATATCCAGTTAATACAGAGGTCTTTAAATTTGTTTTTAATGAGAAAAGCACAAATACCCACAACTACAATTGAGAAATAGGACAGCTGAACTCAAGGTCATTCTAATGGTTTCAGACTCAAACTGACAGCAGGGGGGTTTGATTAGTTGGGACAAATCCATTTTACCTAGGAGCTGTGTCCTTATTTAGGCTTATTTGTGTGATATGAAAAGCCTTGATGGTACATGACAGGGAAATTGACGGGATGGTCCAGTGGGTGCTGCATGGCAATAGTTTACTTATGAGAATCTGGATTACATAAGCAAATTTGTAAAAGTCATCTCCACAGTTGGCGGTTATTTATCTACAGGACTCAAATGCATTTTCTGTAGCATGTAAAGTAATGCTTGTGCTTTTCATGAAGGGTTTTTATAAGCGATACATTAAGTGACACGTAATGGCAACTTTCAGTCAGTGTCAGTATCAGTATCATTTTGAGCATCAAAGTTTAATCCACCATTTCCAGTAATCTCGTCGGATTACCAGGACTAGGAGTGGCGATGGGACGCACTGGAAATCTCGTTTTGAATCTGTCCGGCGTTACCACATCATCCCGGTCCATATGTACAGGCCGCCCCCTGCCCATTTACCTAAATGTCTTACCTTCTGAGTGACAGATAGCCCTATTACACTAATCCTGGTAAAGAGCAAGGGTTTAGATTTGCTACAAAAGACCTTACAAGTGCAGCTTCATGTAGGATATCAAAGCTGCAGTTCCGGTTGAAGGCCCGTCCTTTGAGAGCTAGCGTTCCTTACAATCCGTCAGATGTCAAAGCAGCTGCTAAGCCTTTTGTGAACAGATCTGGTGGAAAGCAAACAGATCCAGATCTGGCCGTGAGGACGTATTTAATGATGCTCACAGAAGTCTTAGCGAACACCCTGCTAATTGCGACTGGTATGAAGCTGTCAGAATCCAGTAAACAATGAGTATTATGAAAAATGAATGCATGGCATATGCAAAAGAGGTCATATAGCAGTGGGATGAGAGGATGGTGTAATTCAATTGACAAGCACAGTTATACATGTTGTATAAATGGATTAAATGTTTTGTTTTTTTTGCAGGTCCTGCTATTCCAGTGGGAGTTGACGTACAAGTGGAAAGCTTGGACAGTATTTCAGAAGTAGACATGGTAGGTAATCCCAAACAGTTGCTTTTCACATGTGGTGTTTTACATAAGACCCTCAACTATTTGACTCTAAATTATAGAACATATGAGCACACATTAAACAGTTGAATTTTAATTTGATAAAAATATAGCCATTTTTTAGGATTTTTTGCATTATGTTCATTACAGTTTAGTACATTTCGGCCTCAAATTTTCGGTACGTCCAGATGCCTTTAGAAATATTTGATTACATTTAAATATTAAAAATACAAAAAAAAAGTCCTTAAATAAATTTAATTTTCTGTGCAAAGTATAATTTATATAGTAAAATAATACATAACAATTATTATAATAAAATATAAATTCTTAGTGTAATTTCTTTCTTTTGATTTTGATGAAAAATGATTTGGACATGTTCTACACAACTTTTATAAGACTCATCCTCAATTTCATAATTCTCTTGTTTTTTGCCCATTTATTACTGCTGTTTTGCAGTTACTGAGTCCCACAAGGGTATTCCTAAAAAAGAGCTGCTACGTCTCTGATGGCAGAAACTTTGATCATGGATCTTCTTTTTAATTCTGTTTTTAACAGAATATGACACCCATTCTGCCATTTCATTCTCATGTTTTAGGGTTTCCCTCTTGGTAGGAGCCTTTGTGCAATGCAACAAAGAAACTGTGTGGTGCTTTTATTGACCATATAGGATTACTGGCCATTTGAAATGTTTATGGTTATATAACCAAAAAAAAGAATAGAGAAGGGATGATCTGCTTGAACAATTTAGAGAGGCATAGCTGTCTTACAGAGGATCGAGAGTTACATCGACTTTCTATTTAAAACAAACTGCAAAGACTTGTAAGAAATTGATGTAAGATGTGAAACTGGCCTTGTACTTGCTGCAGCAAATAAAACAGTTGTAACATACAAAACTTTGGAGTGTGTACATTGCCAGTATTTATAAAGAAAATAAGTGAATCTCACATAACCTTTGAAGAACATGTTTAGCTCATATTTCACCCCAGAATCAAAAGAGAGAAACTACATTTTGCTTAGGAAATGTTTTTATCATTGGGTATTATTTTTATGACAATTAATCATATTCCCTCCTCTCAATTCTCATTACTGTAATGCAAAGAAAATCCCATTCTAATCACTATGATGAAAAAAGCAATGTTTTATATTATATATGTCATCATTTATGTTGTTGCAAACACAAAGAGTTCTTTCCTTGGATCATAAAAAGGGAATTTCTGAAGAATGTGGTCACTCTTTTGATTGCAATGACAAGGAATATAGCTTTCAAGCTTCAAAAGGATACCAAAGTCCCATAAAAGTGGTTCCTATGACTTGTGCGCTATGTTCTTCTGTCTTCAGAGGCCTTAAGATTTGGGATATTCCACACAAGTCATATGAACCACTTTTATGATACTTCAAAAAGGGCACAGAAGTTCTAGTCCTCGTTTTTGTGGCATGTACAGTCTCCAAATGTCTCCTTTTGTGTTCTAAGGAAAAAGACATACAGGTCATACAGGTGTGGAATAACAGCATGAACAAAACCTGAGTAAATGATGACAGAATTTTTATTTCTGATAGAACTATTCCTTTAAAATCATGTGTTTTGCTTTCATATTACATTCATAAGAATCAAATATTTTTCACATCACAGTAAGAGGCTTTAAGGGAAATATGTTTTTTTGCATGAAAATAATGTCTCAATCCCACAGAATCTTAATGGTCCTAAAAAGGCTTTATCTTATTAATGCCAAATATAATTTGTTATTTTTTCCTCTGATTTCTACCATTCAAAAGCTGGGATTGGTACGTTTTTATTTGATAAAAATGCAGTAAAAACTGTTATATCGTGAAATTTAAAATTTGTTTTCTATTGTCGAAGCTGAATTTTCAGCAGCTATTACTTCAGTCTTTAGTGTCACATGATCCTTCAGAAATCATTTTAATATTCTGATTTGGTGCTCAAGAAACAATTCGAATTATTATCAATGTTGAAAACAGTTGTGATGCTTAATGTTTTTGTGGAAACTTTTTTTTCTGGATTCTTTGATGATTAGAAAGTTTAAAAGAACAACATTTATTTGAAATAGAAATGTCAGTTTTGATCAGTTTGATGCATCCTTGCTAAATATGAATTTCTTCTTCTACAAAAAAACAAAAAACATACTAACCCTAAACTTTTGAACACTTCAGGAAACAAGAATGGTAGCCTCCTTTAAAAATCATTGTGATTTATCTAAATATTGTGAAAATTCTCAAAATGTATTTTTCTTGATCTGTGTAGGACTTTACTATGACATTATACCTGAGACACTACTGGAAGGATGAGCGCTTGTCTTTCTCCAGCACCACAAATAAAAGCATGACTTTCGACGGGCGCTTGGTAAAGAAGATCTGGGTTCCTGACGTCTTCTTCGTCCACTCTAAAAGATCTTTTATTCATGACACCACCACAGAAAATATCATGCTGAGAGTGTTCCCTGATGGTCACGTTCTTTACAGCCTGAGGTAAAAAAGGAGATTATCTACACCGGCATTTCTGACTTTTAAGTGAGGCATTATTATTCCAATTGTATGTAAGTTATGTATATATGTATAGAGTTGAAATGTATTTATGTAAATGTACTTATACATATTTATTATAATTCCTGTTTATTTTGTACAATGTAAGAAAAAGTTAATATTTTTTCAGTTGTTCAGCAGTTACTTCATTTCACCTTCAAGCAACTCAACTACTGCATGCGCTTTCATTTAAATGTGGTTCGAAAACAAAAGCACGTCGCTGGGCTTAAGCATTTGCATATTGCTGCGGTGTTAAAATTAGAACGACGCTTCTGGCCTGTGATGTTTTTGCTGTGTCTTTTGTGCTGCGAGTTAAAAATTAGGCCAACCTACCTGCGTGCTAGGGCTAGCGCTGAGTTCAAAGTCAAATTTCAGACACTGTTCTGGCTCCAGGGAAAGTGTCATTATTGATGGGACTGGCCCAGATTATTTCCGTTGTCCAACAAATGATGGACACCACTGTAGAGAACAGAGGAGAGAAATACGGAGAGAAAAATGAGACGGCCTTAGTGTCGGTTCAGTAAATGGCTCTAGTGTGCCATTCTTGACTAGCATTACTAAGCACATTTACATCACATTTACATTTTTATTCTTAGCAGGAGCTTTCTTACCAAAGCTACTGTCATTCCAAGCTCATATGACTTTCTCTTTTCTGTGGAACATTAAAGGAGATGTTTAGCAGAATGTCCAAGCTGCTCTTTTCCACACAATGGACGTAAAAGAGCAGCTTGGACATTCTGCTAGAAAACTACTTTTGCGTTTCACAGAAGCAAGACAGTAGGGCTGGGAGATTAATATATTGGGGTAAAGTTTATGTCAATGATGATAAGCTGTGGACATTTTTACACGATATGAATTATTCTGACAGCCTATCACATGACGCTTACAGTGTTTTCAGTGTCTGCTGTCTCGATATATGGGGACGGTCCATGTAAACTTCATCTTCAGACCTTTTCTGAGAGTCACTTTTCACCATTTCATTTGAGAAAAACTAAAGTACACATTGAAATTTAAGATCATTACGACAAATCGCCAAAATAAAAGTTTGGGTTAATTGGAAGAAATGATGAAGAAATATATTACTATTGTGAGCAAAAATGGACTTCTCAAAGTAATAATAATATTAGTAATATTTAGGAAATATTATACAACCAAGATCATTTTTCTTCTGTGTTTTAATTTTATACAGTTCTATTGTGCAGCATCTTTTTTTGGTAAAAAAATAAATAAAAATGCAGTGTTTTGTAAATTAATTGTCATATTTTCCTTTCATTACTTTTTAAAAGATTGATTACATTGTTAAAGTCGTACTAATTCATTCAATTAGCCACCATTTTTGATTATAAATTTGTCTTAAATCATTAACACAGAACACAGAATCTAGAAAAAAAAAGGAAAATACAGACTTTAGAGAAAAAATAGAACTGATTTAATGGAGCCCTAAATTAAAAGTTATCTTACTTTGTGGAGTTTAACTGAGAAAAAACAAGTTATGTTTACATACTTTTTCAAGGTCTAGCAAACATGAAAAGCATTTCTTTCTCTATTAACGATAAATGAATATTTGTGATAATTTGTGATTGATATCATGATATGGAAAAAATAGTTTGAGAATATTTTTGGCCATATTGCCCAGTCCTACAAGTAAGTCATACATGTTTTGACACGAAGGTGAGGAAATGATGACAGAATTTTCATTTTTGTGTGAACTATCAATACAGCTGCCAATTTCATTTGAAACCGCATATGAAAATTCCTTGGATTTTGGGTTCGAAAAGTGAATAAAGCAGGCATCTGTGAGGAATATGATGAAATATAAAGATCTAAGACGGTGGGTTTCTGTATTTTCATCCGTGTTATACATGGTTCTTGTGCCCAGGGTCACCGTTACAGCAGCCTGCAACATGGACTTCAGCCGTTTCCCGCTGGATTCTCAGACCTGCACTTTGGAGTTGGAGAGCTGTGAGTGAATCATTCATTTGTGGTATTTTTAGTGCGGCACATGCTCAAGTCACTCTGCCAAGTTAGTTTTTCCTGAAATGGATCCTTCTTTTCTAGACGCCTACACGGATGAGGATCTGATGCTGTACTGGAAAAGTGGAGATGAGTCTTTGAGTATAGATGACAAAATCTCTCTCTCTCAGTTCCTCATACAGAAGTTTCACACTACCTCTCGGCTGGCTTTCTACAGCAGCACAGGTATTGGGGGATTATTTGTCAAGTTGATTTATTTCAAGTAGTGTGGCCTCAAGAGGGATTTGGACACTTAAGTCACACTTAAAAGTGTATGAATGTTACTACATTAAATATCAAAGCAAGTGGCATCTGCAAGCATATGATGCTTTCCTCAGAACTAACTTTAATTCTCTAGAGCCGGTTTTGCAGTGACAGATAATCAGCTGGTGCCACTGCTTTATCAGATTGTGTTCAACAATAACAATTACAGTCTAACAAATGTCTTTTTGTGAAATATTTAGCTTGTGCTGTCTTGCTTTAAAATGTTCTATTGTTCAAAAGTTTAGGGTCAGTAAGACTTTTGATAGATTTTTTTGTAATGTAGTCATTTCTATTTTAAATTAAAAGAATCCTGAAAAAAATGTATCACAGTGTCCACAAAAATATTGAGCAGCATAACTGTTTTTAACATTGTTAATTATAAATGTTTCATAAACACCAAATCAGCATATTAGAGTGACTTCTGAAGGATCATGTGACACTGAAGACTGAAGTAATGATGCTGAAAATTCAGCGTTGTATCACATGTATAAATTACATTTTAAAATATATTAAAACATAAAACAGTTATTTTAAATTGTAAAAAATTGCAAAAATATTTTACTATGTTCAAGTGTAGCCAAAGTGTTCATTAGGTTAATATTTGACTCCATCTGTATTTTTATCTCTTTCTCTCTTTAGGGTGGTACAACCGCCTGTATATCAACTTTACACTTCACCGTCACATCTTCTTCTTCCTGCTGCAGACTTATTTCCCTGCCACACTTATGGTTATGTTGTCTTGGGTGTCGTTCTGGATTGATCGCAGGGCTGTTCCAGCCAGAGTTTCATTAGGTAAGATTATCGCAGTTTTTGCCTCAGGCATCACTGTTGCTTCCTATGTTAAGTCACGCACCTGCAGATCTTAACAGGATGTGCTGATTTTATCAAGGTATCACCACGGTGCTCACCATGTCCACCATCATCACTGGGGTGAATGCCTCCATGCCCAGAGTCTCCTACATCAAAGCTGTGGACATTTACCTGTGGGTCAGTTTTGTGTTTGTGTTCCTGTCCGTCTTGGAGTATGCAGCAGTCAATTATCTGACCACGGTCCAGGAGAGGAGAGAGCGTAAGCTCAGAGATCGAGCAGTTAGAGAGCAGGTAAAAAAAAAAAAAAATAGTATTGCTTAAAGAAACAGTGCACACCAAAATGAAAATTTCTGAGGTTTTATTTTTCCAAGACCTCATGACATGAAGTGGAGGGTTTTGTTGCTCTTAGTACTCCATGTTTATTAGCTTTGAGGGTAATCTGTATGATAACATGCAACTTATCATCAAAAATGACTTTCTATTCTAGAAAATTTACCCAAAATATTGATAAAAATATAAACATTTCAATTTTTCACTGTATATTTGTTGCTAATTTGGTTAGTGGTGTCATATCTCATGTATACAATGTATATTTGCTAAATTTGTTAAAGTATGTATGTGTTAAAAAAAGTCTTCACTTTTAGCAGCCCAATTAAATAATGAGTCTAGAAAAAGATTTTTAAGAGCTGTTGAAAATCACAGCTGATATGACTACCAGTTGCATTGCACAGCAAATTATTTTTATACTTGTTTTACATTATGCAGTGTTTTCCAACTGTAATTCAATACTTTGTCATGATGTCATGACATTTTCCATGTGACCTCATTATGTAAAAGTAAATAACAATAGAATAATTTGAATCCCAACTTGCATATAAATAACTCTTGTGATTTAAATCAAATATCATAACACAAAAGATTGTGTGGATATTATATCTGACTCATCCATGAATAGAAGGGATATTGTACTTCACACAGTGTGCACGTTTTAAATATATGTCTGTGCATATAGAAATTTTGCCTATGATGAACTGTATACATACTTTAATATTATAAACTACTCATGTTAAAAGACTATTGGCATTTTTTTAGTGGCAAAATAGGCATGCCTTCTATATGGAGTGCAACAGTGCCCGCCCAATTTATCACTGGCCTTGGTTCTTGAAGTATTGTTCCCATTTATTTTTTCCCCATATGAATTTTCAGAAGTCTTTTTGTTTAGGAGTTATATGAAATGAACCAAGCCAACCAGCTAGGATGTGAATTATTAAATAAGTTTCAATAATATAAGCTGTTGGCTTCAACAGAATCGTATTCCAATCGATTAGCAACCTCATAGCTCACAGAACATATAAATTATTGTTAAAAATCAGTTCTGTGGAGAAAAGAATCAAATTTTTACTTCTAGAACTCAACTGTTGCATTCTATATCCGACCTCACTTCATATTTTAGCAGGAAATACATCAACACAGGAAAGAAAAATTGCATCTTAACACTTAATTCATTCTCATCACACTATTAAAGCTTGAGTAATGTTAATAAGATAGTCAGCCATCAGCTAATTAATGCCAACTGATAATTTGCCCTTGTTAATGATCTCTTCTCTTTGTTCTCTGTTCTCCCTGGGCAAAACTCAACCTGTTCCAGTCATTGCCCTGCACCTGCGGTATGTCCCACACCAGGACCATGATGTTGGATGGGACCTACAGCGAGGCTGACACAAACAGCTTGGCTGGCTACACAGAAGCTCCCATGGTTCCCGAGGAAGTGGTGCCAGAGAAACAGGAGCACATGGTGGTTCACCTGTCAGTGAGCAGCGAATCTACCAACACTAAGAAAAAGGGCATCCGTGCCTTACGCATTATGCAGAACACGCATGCCATTGATAAGTACTCCCGCATGATCTTTCCGGGAGCGTATATAATTTTCAACCTTATTTACTGGTCAGTGTACTGCTGATCATTCTCCAGCTACGTCCATCTTTTACTCTTTTTTGGACTTTTGGAGGTTTTATACAACCATCCTTGACTTTTTGATGCACATCAGACATTGGCTCATGTGATACCAAACTGCAGTTACCTTTGTCACTTTTCATACGCAAAAAGACTGGCGAAATGCAGAGAGTCGGTTAGAATATAGGCCTTTTCAGGTTTATGACAAATTAACTGTAAAACACTTATCAGACTTTTTTAGGGGCTTATGTGTTTTCTCTTCATGTTTGCGTCAGTTGGACTATTAATGATATAGTAAGTACGGAGCAAGAAAGTCTGGTGTTCGTTTTCTCTTTTAAAGGTGTGCTAATTAATTTTTTCCACTGGTTTACTGCTAACAAAAATGATTAGTTTTAAACAAATATGTTACACACTCACATGAGATCCAGTCATATCATTGGCTTAGAAAATAAAGGTGTAAATATATAAGGTGGGTTGTCATATTGAGGTCACATGACTAGCTGTGTTGTGCAATTTAAGCAATTTAATAATAGGTTCAGATATTTATTTATTTATATAGCATATATTTATACAGTTCTGCGGTGCTCAAGGTGCTCTACAAAATAAACAAATCAGACAAAACAAATCAAATACAACAAACAACCTAAAGTTCCTAGAATTAACAGACCAAAAAAAAAAAAAAAAAAAAAACTATGGAAAAGGTCAGAACAAAACAAATTTACTTAACATTCTTAAAATTATTTAGTGCAACTTTAAGTCAATTTGCTTATCTGCACAATATCCAGTTTTATTTCATTTAGGCAAGACAGTTTGTTTATGCTAAGGCAATCACTCATGTTAATGTATCATAACTACCAGTAACAAGAAAGAATCTCCTTTCAGTTTGAGGTTTATTTGGATGTGTGTTTATGTGGTGTGTGTATGTGAGTGTATTTGATACCATTATATTTCTCATGCAAAATAAATAATAATGTCTTTACTGTGGCTCATCTGCATGCATGTTAATTTTATTGATTATACTTATTTTTTTATCAGTTGTACTCCAACTTAAATTTGCCGTGATACCTTACAAGAATTGAGTGCAAAGCTAGTTCATGTAGGCAGTCCGTGCAAGCTAAAGGTTTGTTTGTGGGTCTTGAATACAGCTTGAAACTGCCTTGCAACATCAAACACTGAAGGTAAGGGTTCATTTTGGTGGGATGATTTTATTGCACATATAGGCATCATGCAAAATTTCACTAGACCTGACTGTAAATGAAAAAACTGTGAACTGATACATGTGCTTAAAGTTCATGTTTATACACGTTTTGAAAGGTCATCATGAAGATAGTACCACTCCATAAGATGTTTCTGTAATTGTTGAAAAGTTAAGAATGCAATGTGTTGACCAGAATAAGGTGCACTGTAATTTCAAATGTTTGTAATATATATATATGTATAGACCTTCACATATGTTGTATTCTTAAAATGCAGTACAGATGCATACAGATGAAGGTTATTGTTAGTTATGTCTCAGTACATTGTCACTCTGTTGAAATTACCATCCTAAGATCATAACTTAATAGATTAGTAAAATATTAAAGTGAAGAAAAACAGAAATATACCTTTTAAAAAACATTACTATTGTGTCCTGGCAGAAGGCAGAAATTTTAAAAATGTAGTATCCCTTTTAGGTTTCACAGCTGGGTCCATGCTTTTTGTCAACACCATGGAATATTTATGAAAGCATATAAAAATTGGGCAATAATAAAGTCAGCCTTCATCCTGAAGGTCCACTCAACAAGGTCAAATAGACTCTGGTGAGATTTTTATTAATCATTTCAAGTAGTTGAGCTGTGCAGTTGAGATGTCAATTTGCAGGCCAAACTGGAAGGCTAATTATGTGTTCCCTCAGTAATGAACAGAATTTCATGTCTTGTTCTACTGTTATCCACAAACCTTTTTTTATTCATAAATCAAAATGACTATTATAATTCCTGAGGGAATCCATTGCTCAGAAATGCTAATTTTCTGATTTGTGTTTTGTTTTGTGATTTATAGATTATTTAGGCTATCTCATTTTCAGTGGGTTGATAAAAACAAAAACAAAAAAGCTATTTATTTGTGTGATATTTACAATATGGTTACATTCTGTTAGTGGTGAGTTTAATAGATGGGTTTTGAAACCATCTTTCTTTCATTGAGCTAATGCTAGATATGTAATATTTATAATAAATATTTGATTCGTTATTTTTTTGTATATAGTGATATGCTGGGAAAAAACACATATTAGGTGTGTTAAACTTTTAAAAGGCTAATCAAAAATAATTCCTTGATACTCAAACTTTTATGCCATTTTTCTCCTAGTACTGAGGGAGGTTTATTGTTGAGGGTTGTTATTTACGTATTAATTTATTAATTTCGTTTTTTTTTAATCACATTTATTTTTTTAGTAATTATTTACAGTTTTTTCGCCCGCCCTAACGGTTAGTAAAGCCCGCTCTATTTTTGAATTATTCTGGCGCGCTCGGTGACTTGCGCTCATCATCAGTTACTCGCGGATGTGCTGCTTCTGCCTGCCTGATCTCCTTCTCGACCAGCCCAAGCAACTGACAGGCCTGCATTGACTTCCTGACGGATCACTGTAACTTTGTAGCTTGAGGAGCAACTTAAGGTCATTTCTTATCATAAATACTCGCATCAGATGCAGAAATATCCGTAAGTACGACCACTTTGTCGGTTGTTTGAGATCTGTACACACAGTCATTTCTGTGTAGCTGCATTGCTGTTCTGTTACTTTCTGAACACAAAGTTTACAGCTTATAAAATACATCACGGTGGGATTTAATGCACTTAACTGTGTCCGCATGCTTCATTCGACGCAGTAATCCTCTATATTTTGTTGTTACACTAAATTATATGTGTCTTTAAGGTTGCATTTATGTGGTATACAGATTCAGGCAGAGAACACCTTCAACTGCTCCATGTATGCAAATCAGCGTATAATCGTGTAAAGGAGGGCGTGGGGTTGTTTTGGTTGTGATTTGACATGATTATCTGTGTTTATAGCAGTGTTAAACTGGACAGATATGAGATATAGGTGGATATGATTTTATTTGAGAAGCATTTGTTTATTACAATGTAATATAACATGCAATTTAAGCCACACATTTTCTTTTGGACCGTAATGTTCAATGTACTTCCCTTTATTTAATCATATGTAGTCTGTATTCTGTACACATATATAATTATACATAAAAAATAAAATATAAGTAATATAGAATTTTTAATGTATATGTTTTGTTCACGAACCCACTGCATAACCTTCAAGGCCAGACCAATGGCAGTAGAGATTACAGTGTTCTCCAGATGTATTGTTTGTGTATTTTCATATGAAAAGGGTGAAGGGAATGCTGTGGGAGATATGACTCATGCAGGAAAGTGGCTTATAATCCTTTTTAGGGCGCCCTCTGTAAAGAAGAAAAAAGGCCACATTTGGCTCTGCTTTTCATTCAATCTCTTGTTTTGAAAGAACATATGTAGCCACAAGGAATTGTGTTTTGTGCCCCCTGAGATAAGTTATGCAGCATTGCCAGTGTTCAGGGTTTGGCGGGAACATTGCGCTGTAGGGTGGAGTGGATTGGTGGTTACTGATATTGGCTGGTAACCAAAAGGTGTTTGGTTCAAACCAGCTGCCAGGGGTGATTCATGAACTGACACCATTTGTGAGCACAGCAAGCCTGCCAAGTTCACGTAATTACTACGGATTGTTGTTACTACTATAAAAGCATCTGGAGTTTTTATATTTATATGGGATCTCCTTCTAACGGTAAGATGCTGTTGCAGTTGTTCTGCTGCTTTTTCTGTCATACTGTTTTGTTGAATTTTATTTTTAAATGGCAGTAATACCAAATGAAGAGTTTTATTGTAATAACAATGGTATTTTAGCAGAAATTATGGTTACCATTTTAGATTTTTTTATGAAAAGTTGCTTAAGGTCTACTGTAAGTCTTTTGCCTTCATTCACTTATCAAACCCTTTTATCCAAAGTGACTTGATGTTTTCGAGATGAGGTATACATCTTTTAGCGTATGTGTCTCATAGGAATCAAACCTATGACTTGGCATTGTCTACTAGTGACATTTTTAAGGATATTATTTGTGTATTATACGCTACCATTCAAAGGTTTGGGATAAGATTTTTTTTAGAAAGAATAAGTCTCTTATGCTCACCATGTTTGCTCAAAAATACAGTAATAACAGTAACTATTATAATGTATTTGAAAATGTCATTTATTCCTGTGATGGTAAAGCTAAATTTTCAGCTTCAGTGTCACATGATCCTTCAGAAATCAATATGCTGATTTAGTGCTCTGGTGCTTTTTAAATGATCATCAATGTTGAAAACAGTTCTGCTCTTTAATATTTTTAGAAAACTGATATTTTTTTCTGATTATTTCATAGAAAGTTTAAAAGAACAGCATTTATTTGAAACAGAAATCTTTTGTAAGATTATAAATGTCTTTGCTGTCAATTTGAAACAATTTAATAAAAGTATTAATTTCTTTAAATAATCTTACAGACCCCAAGCTTTTGAATGGTAGTATATATAAATAGGAGAAATTGTAATGGTACTCATTGCATTTATGTTGGGGGCATTACAATGCTCAAAATAGCAGCTGTAGGAATGGAAAGTCCCACCTTTTAGTTAAAAGAGGCAATCGCTTGTTTGTTTATTTCAGAATGTACATGTGCGTTAGCTGGCCGATTAGAGATAAAGAAACACAATTTGTGATACCATTGTTATTCAAGCTATCAAGCTGAAATGTTATAGACACATAATTTTGACCAGATTTCAGTCTTTCACAGCTCAAGTAGATAGAGCTGCACTTGCGTGACTGTAAATAGCTGCCCAGGGGTGTTACCAGTGAACAGACCTGCCTTAAAGGTACTTTGGGTTTGCCATTTGAGCTCCAGAGACACTTTGGATAAAAGAATGTGCTTTAAGTAATTAAAATGAATCTGTGGTATGGAAAAGACTTGTCTTTACTAAATTCACAGCTGTGTTTTGGAATTTAGAAAATGTGGTCCCTATGTTTTTGCATTAGGTCAGCCTTAACCTAATGACCCAGCAAGAGCAGCATGAGTTCAGGGAAAGTTTGGCGGAAGCCCTGTCCTGGATGCAGGCCGTCCAGGAGAGGCTTAAGCAAAATGATAATACCCAAGGACCCAGATCAGCTCTGGAGGTCAGGCTCCGAGAGACAGAGGTGAGACCTTCCTTGACCTTTGTCCTGTTGAGGGCGTGGTCTGATTGAAATAGAACCATCTTAGTTTCTCATCCTAATTTCTCAAAAGCTCTTGAGATAATTTCACAAGAGATATATAGGCTCATCAATTAAAATTTTCCAATAAGCATGACTTTTCTGTGTTGTAAAGAAAATTCATAGCTCGGAGCCTGAAGGCCATGTGAAGATGGACAGGGTGTTGGTGGCTTCTGAAGCTCTGCTTCGAAATGGAGATGAAGAGATGAAGAATCAGACTCTTTCAAAACTCAAAGATATAAAAGCACTCTGGGAGGAGACGTTAACCTACATCATTCATTGTCACAGGTACAGGCTTCCATCTATCTATCTATCTATCTATCTAAGTATAAAATAAAAACTAAAAATATGTATATATGTATATATTAGACATGTACTGGTATTCGATAATGCGATATATCACGATAATGAATATGCACGGTATTGTTATCGTGGACACTTCAAAATACCGAAAATAATTATTTATTAAAAATTATTCAGAGTTTTGAATGCATTTTAAGAATACTTTTCCCATCAACTGGTCACAATGCACAACACAGCTGTAAACTATGTCAAAGACGCATGAGCACTCTGATGTAAACAAGCATGGATGAGAAGTGCATGGCGGAGCGCTTGAGAGACGCTCTGGATGAAAGCGCACATTCATTCTCTGACAGCAGATGGCGCTGAACAGCAAAAATGCAGCCGTTACCCCGGAAACCCTGTAAACAAAGCAGCTGCCCTACTTCTAAAACATATTTAAATGGTTTAAATAGCCATTCAGATTTTTGTATTTGCAGTGGTGTTCTTTACTTTTAATATTTAGACTCAATAGGCTATTTATTTTCAAACTTTTTTACATTTTAATCTGGACTACAGCATACCCTAGATATTGCTTGAAAGTGTTTTGATTCTTTATTGTTCGGTCACACTTTACATTAGGACTTCATTAGTTAACATTAGTTAATTAATTAGTTAACATAAACTCCCAATGAAAAATTCTTCTAAACATTCATTAATCTCAATTCAAATATTTAATCACACGTTGTTAAAATCGTTTATAGGTTTATAAAATAAAATGTTATAATTTTTTTTTTTAAATGAACCCAAGCTAACATGAATTAAGAGTTGTATTATTTTTAATAAAGATTAATAACGTCTGTAGCAAATGTAACTTTTGCTCATTGATAATGTTAATGCATTAACTAAGGTTAACTAATGAGATCTTACTGTAAAGTGATACCTATTGGTCTTTTAATTCTTTTGCACTTTAATCTGTATAAAAGTTTTTGTGTATTGCTTTATTGTATTTAAATGTTCAGATATTTTTGTTATAAGAAAAAGTTATTAAACCTGTTATACTGTATTATGACAACACTTTTTTGCAACTAAATTTCAATATCGTGATAATACCGTATACCTTGATAAAGCATTAGCAATTAATCGCAACATGAAAATTTGATACCAGCATATCCCTAGTGTGTGTATATATATATATACAGGTGCATCTCAATAAATTAGAATGTCGTGGAAAAGTTCATTTATTTCAGTAATTCAACTCAAATTGTGAAACTCGTGTATTAAATAAATTCAGTGCACACAGACTGAAGTAGTTTAAGTCTTTGGTTCTTTTAATTGTGATGATTTATGCTCACATTTAACAAAAACCCACCAATTCAACAAATTAGAATACTTCATAAGACCAATAAAAAATTTTTTTAGGGAATTGTTGGCCCTCTGGAAAGTATGTTCATTTACTCTATATGTACTCAATACTTAGTAGGGGTTCCTTTTGCTTTAATTCAGCGTGGCATGGAGGGGATCAGTTTGTGGCACTGCTCAGGTGTAATGGAAGCCCAGGTTGCTTTGACAGTGGCCTTCAGGTCATCTGGATTGTTGGGTCTGGTGTCTCTCATCTTCCTCTTGACAATACCCCATAGATTCTCTATGGGGTTCAGGTCAGGCGAGTTTGCTGGCCAGTCAAGCACAGTAACACCATGGTCATTGAACCAGGTTTTGGTACCTTTGGCAGTGTGGGCAGGTGCCAAGTCCTGCTGGAAAATGAAAGCAGCATCTCCATAATGCTTGTCAGCTTAAGGAAGCATGAAGTGCTCTAAAATTTCCTGGTAGATGGCTGTGTTGACTGTGGACTTCAGAAAACACAGTGGACCAACACCAGCAGATGACATGGCAGCCCAAATCATCACTGACTGTGGAAACTTCACACTAGACTTCAAGCAGCTTGGATTCTGTGCCTCTCCACTCTTCCTCCAGACTCTGGGACTTTGATTTCCAAATGAAATGCAAAATTTACTTTCATCTGAAAAGAGGACTTTAGACCACTGACAAACAGTCCAGTTCTTTTTCTCCACAGTCCACGTAAGACGCTTCTGACGTTGTCTCCGGTTCAGAAATGGCTTGGTAGCGAGCGTGGTGACTCTTCATGCACTGACTCCAGCTTCAGTCCACTCCTTGTGAAGCTCACAAGTCTTTGAATCAGCTTTGCTTGACAGTATTCTCAAGCTTGCAGTCATCCCTGTTGCTTGTGCACCTTTTCCTACCCAAATTCGTCAACTTTGTATTTAATATGCTTTGATACAGCACTCTGTGAACAGCCACTCATTTATGTAATGACCTTCTGTGACTTACCCTCTTTGTGGAGGGAGTCAGTGATTGTCTTCTGGATCATTGCCAAGTCAGCAGTCTTCTCCATTATTGTGGTTTCAAAGAACAAGAGATACCCAGAACTTATCCTGTAGGGATGGTCATTTAATGAAGCTCAAATGTAAATATTCTAATATTTTGAGAAACTGGATTTTTGACTTTCATGAGCTGTAAGCTTTAGTCATCAAAATTAAAACAAAAACTTTTTAAATGTTTTACTTTACATGCAATTAATCTAAAATATATGAAAGTTTCACTTTTTGAAATAACTTACAAGAAAAAATGAACTTTTTCACGACATTCTAATTTATTGAGATACACCTGTATATGTATATGTATATATATATATATATATATATATATATATATATATATAAATCTTTGCCTAGGACAATTATATTTTATTTATATTTATTGATTTCGCCATCATTATGCAAAAATATTTGACCACAGAATGATTAACCAGAATCAGAGAGAACCATGGAAATGCTGTGTATCCTTACATCTAAAAATGTATTTAATTATTTTCGTGCCCCTCTGACAGTCGTATCGAGTGGGTGTGGCTGCACTGGAGTGAGTACCTGAAGGCCCATGAGGAGTTTGGGATGTGGCTGGAGAAGATGCATAGGTCTCTGGAGCCCCTGCTTGAGATGCAGCTGGGTCTCCAAGAGAAGCTGTGGCAGGTGGATCATCTGCGGGTCCTTCACAGTGACATTCAAGCCCAGGCTCAGTTTCTGGAGAGGCTCCTGGATGAGGCTGCAGCCCTGTTCAACCGCACCGAAGACCCTAGTGTAGATGAGAAGGTTCAGCGGGGTCTTCAAGATGCCTACGACCACATTCGAGACCGAGCACAGGTAGACCTTGAGTTTCCTTTTCTTATCACTGACAACCAAACAGCCTGAATGAATTTGTGTGATGACTCATTTCAGAATATTTTCGAGTTTTGAAGGTAATGCCTTTGTTCTATATTAAAATGCTGCATTAAAAGGATTGGAAAGCTTTTGAAGCTGTATTGTATTGTTAATGTTTTATAAGGTTGTTCAGCATGTTAAATAAGTTAAAACAGCCTTTTAATCTTCTGTCTTCTAATTTTTTTACACTCAGTCGTGACGGTCATTCAAAAGATCTAGTCTCAATAAGTTCCTTTTACTTTTCAGTTCTCCGCTCCCGTCACTGACAGGTTGTAGCTTGTGTTACTCTTTTATAGTTATTATGAAAGAATAAATTATTAGAGGACTCTAGATATTAATGGAAATTACACTACCTTTCAAATGTTTGGGGTCAATAAGTTTTTTTTTATTGTTTTTTTGAAAGTCTCATGCATTTATTTGATCAAAAATACAGTAAAAAAAAATTATATTGTGAAATATTATTACAATTAAAAATAACGGTTTGCTGTTATAATACTAAACAGCATTTATCTGAAATATTAATATTTTATTCATTTGAAATAGAAACTTTGTAACAATGTTTCACTGTCACTTTTGACCAATTTAATGCACCCTTGCTGAATAAAAGTATTAAAAAAAACAACAACTTTTGAATGGTACTGTATAATTTATTATTTAACCTGTATTATAATTCTTAATGCATCATTCATTTATTGCTGTTACCTGCAGGATTAATCAATATCATCTAATTGAAAATAGTACTATAATGTCAGAGATATGACTTTTATCTTTTAATTTTTTTTTTTTATAAATGCATGCAGGAAAGATTAACACTGGCACAGAAAATAGCAGAGGAGCACCAGCAGTACCAAAGTTGTGTTGATAAATTTCAAACCTGGCTGATATCTAAAACAGAAGAAGTCAGACGTTTCAGCGACATGGAGGATACAACACAAAATAGGCTGAAAGCCCTGCAGGTACAGTGACCTACTTATTTGGGGGAGGGGAGGTCAGAATGGTCAACTGGGAAAATAATTCCTGTTTTGGAAGTCAAACTGTGGAGAAGTCACTCCAGTTTAGCTGAGTACTTGCTAATTTGCGTCCTCGTTTTCTCTTCGGGCTACTGTATTAAAGGGGTCATATGAAAAATCTGATTACTATGACCAGTACTGTGTGAAATCTAGTACATCATGTAAACATGATAGAAGTTGCCGTTTTACAACCTCAGATGTAAAAACGACTCGTCTAAAATGCTTTGTGATAATTGTTAATAATAATTAATAAACACCAATTCTGTGTTAAGAACCTGCCAGGTAGTGAGGAGGCAGTAGAATAAATACTTTATATTAATACTAATATAGTAATATAATGCTATAAATATTCCACTCTAATATACTCCAGTTTGTGTTTAATGGTCTCATCAGGTTTAATAAAACTATGAGCTGTTCACATCCTTGGACTTATTTTTTGTTTCCATAGCAACATGAACACACTAAAAAGGTTTCATGACCTTGTTGTTGACAGGAAGGTACTTCATCACCACATTAATTTGTCTATTAATTCATCTAGCATTCCATATTAAAGAGGAATAAAGGCAACTATCATAACATTTGACAAGCTATCTTCCCTGACTGCCTCTATCCTATACAGTTTCTTTCATTTCCACAGTCGTGTTTAACTTGCTCACTGGGGATTAGGGAATGATTTTTCTGTAAAGCTGCTTTGAAACAATATGTATTTTGAAAATTGCTATACAAATAAACTTGACCTGACTTTCACTGTTGATGCTGCTGCCATTTTGCATATGTTTTTGTATGACAAAGACGTGAGCAGTTTAATGGTGTGGACTCACCATAACTAATGACAAGTAATGACAAGTAAAATGTGGGACCAAAATGAAATAGTTAAAAAAAAAAAAGATATAACCCTATAAATCAATTTTATTAATTGTTTATAATAATAGATAACAGTGATTTATATATATATATATATATATATATGTATATATATATATATATACTTATTAATGTTAATTATTTAAATAGATCAGTATATTATTTTAGTATTATTTATGTAATATTGTAATGTTTATTAATATTTTGAATTTGCTTTTATTTTTATAATATAATTTTTTTTAATTTTAACTAAAGTTTTTGTAATTTTGTTATGTGTAGTATTTTTTATATATATAATTAATTATTAATTTTTAGTTTTAGTAAGTTTGGTACTTCAATTAGTTGACAAAGTATTATATTACTATATTAGTATTAACAAAAGGTATTTATTCTACTGCTTCCTTACTACCTGGTATTTCTAAGTATTCATATTTATATTGTTATTTTATTTCAGCTTTATTTCAATTACAATTTTAATAGATTTAGTTTTAACTTTATTTAAGAAATACAACACTGATTGTATATGAAGTTTTAGTAATCATTGTATATTCTATTTGCAGTAATTCTTACTGGTCTGTGTACACTAGGGCTGTCACGATATTAGAATTTTCGAGTAAAAAAAAAAAACGGTGCTTATTAAAATAATCACCCTTTACTTAAATATATGAACACAGAAAACGTCTGTTAACCGGTTAATGTAACATTTCCCATTCTATGACTGGTAAAATAATGGCAACTTACTCTGATGAACACGGCTCTTCTCGTAGTAGCTACGAGTGCTGCGTCTTCTTCTTGTTTGACAGGTGTCAGGGTTAAGAAGCAATACTGTCACCTGGAGGTCAACCAGGTACTGGCGCTGGAGTATTTACATGTGGTGTTATCATAAGAGTCCTGTTCATTTTAAATCTTGCGGTTATCGCCAATACAGGTATATCGTCACACACTAAATTAACACAATATCGATAATTGTTGCTTTGAATATCATGGTTATCGTCAATACCGGTATATCGTGACACCCCTAGCGTACACATACAGACAGACTTCTTTTGCCATTGCATCACGTTCCACTTCTCTCGCCATGTTTAGAAGGCCTTGTTGCAAATATATTATAAAGAATTTGTGAAATGAATGGTAAGTAATTAGTTATTTTCTACCAATCCAAATTCTATTAGGAACTGGACGCTAGTATATCCAAAGAAGAACTCACTCTCCAGCACATTGAAAACCTGTCTGAAGCTGTGAAGTCCAACACGTCTCCAGCAGGTGCAGAGAAGATCACAAAAGAGATGGAGGAGTTGAGGCAGGCCTGGCAGAGGTTACGCCAAGCACTGCTGGAGAATCAAGAAGAGCTCCAGAGCTCACTGGACTCTGAGAGCGAGTATTCAAACCGCTGTAAGGAGCTGTGTGCGGACCTGGCGCAGCTTAAAACCTTGGTCCAGAACCTCAGCACTGATCTGGAAAGCAGGGATGGAGAAAGGACTGAGGAAAACATGGTAGCTCAATGGAAGACGCACTCGGTTAGCACCTCTCTCACTACTCCCAAATAGTCTTCTGATATCTTCTTGTAGGATACAGATGGAGACTCAGCATATTTTTGTGACAGCACATGATACCTATGGTGATTTAGGGAATGCCCTAGGTAAATTGAGCCATAGTAAAACTAATTCTACAAGTTGTTTTTGGAAGAGTAGTAGTGTGGTATACCTCCTAAATGACACACGGTGGGAAAATCACTATACAGTTTTGACACTTTGTATATGGTATTTCAGTGCAAATTACCTGAATCTTATTCACTAACTGCAACAGACATTGGTATAGACATTGAGATGCTTTAGTAGTGTGTCTGATTTAAATGTAATTCGCAAAAAACGCGTCAAAGGTTGTATGTTGAGTTAATCTTATATTATGGCATAATATATGTGGTAAAAATAGCATTTTAGATCATTTTAGTTATTGTTGATAATATTGCTGTTTAAAATGAGTACTTTATGCATTTTATATGTTTCATTATTACATTACAATAGTGGAATTTTTTTTTTTTTCTTGTTTTCATTTATTAAAAATAGCTTTTAAGCCATTTCAGAACATATATATATATATATATATATATATATATCATATACATACATATGTACATACATATATACGTGTGTGTGTGTACACTTTTATTTCAATCCATCAAAGTAACCAATTAGACCAAGTTTGCTGTAAGCAGTGGGGAAAAACCAACAAGGATGAAAATCTTTTTTAGATCAATGAAAGCTGTCTGGACCCCATGTGGAGAAATTCTGCATTTATGCCCCGCTTGAATGAGCTGCCTTCAAACACATTATGTGTGTGCTCATTTCATTGATTAGTTTTCTACGTCCACATTTCAGGGTGTGCGCAACAAGCTCATTGCAGAGGAGCCCAGGGTGGAACAGCTGAAATCCCGGTTGAAAGAGCTATTCCGATTCCCACAAGATTCCAAAAGCCTGTCTGATGAGATGCTAGCAGTGGTGAAAGAGTACCAGAGGTGAGCAGCAACCACACACGCCAAGAGCCTCAGGCAAAGGAGGAATGAGCCAAGGAGAAATACTTTGATGAATATTTTATTAATCATTAGCTATTGATAATGTCGTTGGTAAACATTCTGTCATGCAGACACAATGGGAGGCTCGTCATGTAGGTTTCTGTCCTCATTGTGTTGCTGTCAACGTGATGTCACTCACACAAGTCTAGTCAGCCGTAAACAATGTGTATCCAGCCCTAAAAGAGTGCTAATGTAAGCACTTCAAACAATTAGTGCATTACACACAGGGTTTACTGCATTTATTTATTCAGTTGTTTTGTGGCAGCCATCTGTTGAAAGCTCTATAAGCTCACGCTGTATAGGACTACTAAGTAGAGTTGTTTTGTGTTTCCTGTGGCAGTGTGAAAGGCAGATCTTTCAGGCTGTCCTCTGAAAGTGAGATGGCTCTCCGACAGATACTGCAGGATCCTCTGTATGGCTTCAGCCAATGGAGTCAGGTGGTTTCTCAGGTCCTGGAGGCCTCCGCCGAGGTGACGGATTTCTCCCAAATCGCTCTGCTCGTGCAGCATATAGAGGTAAATTATTCTGTTTTTAAATAAATGCTAATCTTTTGAACTTTTAAATTCACCAGAGAATTCTGAAAAAAATGTGATGGTTTTCACAAAAAATATTGAACTGTTTTCAACATTGATAATGATAAGAATTCAGTGTTTCCCACGGTATGAATAGTGACTAAACATGACCCATTATTACTACATTTTAACCAGGAGTCACTAACTTTACTCCTTAAATCCTGATTTATAATCGCGACATTGTCTGATAAAATCAACATACATCTATACTAAAGAGCAACTATGCGGTGGTTTCGGCTAATTACTTTTTTGTCTCATGCAGAGCACTGCCTGCGTCTGAGTAACAAACTAAAAAAAAAACAACAAAAAAAGTGCTTAATATTAACAGATGAACTATGCTCACATTCATAATTCCAAACAGTCAGTAAGCGACAGGTGCTTGGAAACGCTGTTTTGTACTCATTTATTGACGAGTCTGCTGTGGTACGGCCAACTGAATGCGCTACTTCTCTGCCGCTCACTGCACAGAGTAGACGCCGAGAGAGGTGATACTGTGCCGGGAAAGTCAGACCTCACGTTTGCGGGGCAGTACTGGCAAAATCTTCCAACTGAATGAAAGCTAAGGTTTATCCAAAAAAGTCACTAGGTTTGTCAGTATGTTCCTTTTATGGAAAAAAGCTGCCAAAAGGGTCTGAAAGTTGCTAAATATAGTGCTAAAGTCACCCTCATGTGTGAGACGCGGGAGCTTCTACAGGGGGTGGTGGATATTTGTGGTGGTCAATGTGACTATTGTGTCAGACTGCCACTAATAAATCAGTGTGTAGGAAACACTGGTTGATCCAGTTTGCCGCGTTGCATGACGAGTCGACGATGCGTGCGTGAGAGTTACACAATTTACACAGGTCATCCAACTGAGCAGTGGTGTAGTCTAGTTTTTTGTAGTGATTATACTGTGATTTTTCCCTCCCAGCCTCATACTCACCAGTCCCAGAGAAACACCCCATAAGCACCACCACACTCACTAAACAGGGCTCTATGCTTACTTATTTTTAGGAGCATTTGTGCTGCTAATTTAAAAAAAAAAAAAAAAATAGGAGCACAGTAAGAAAAAATTCGGGGCACCTTCTGATCAGTAACAAAAATTAGCCTTTCCATTACGGAGTAATATTGGACTCCTTAAAGTGATTTACAGGGGGATTTTTGTTTCTAACTTTATTGGATGTATGTTATCTTTTATGTCAAATTGAAGTGTATTTTTATATGCTTTTTTTCCAAATTTCTTATTAAAACAATTGAATAAGAAGAATAAGTTACCGATCAAATAAAATAAGTATTAACAAAATTCATTTGCACTACAGAGGTGGCACAGAAGAACACAAAGGTAGCTTGTAGGTATATTTACAGACATTTAATGATGCTCAGAGGTGGCATGAGTGCAATTATATTCATAAATTCATGTTGAGATTTATGTTTAAATATAAAATTTTGAATAAAGAAATATTCAGTGATTTAAATAACTGAAATTATACTTTAAAAATGAAACTAAAACTGCCATTAGATGGCAGCAATTACTGATTTTATCCCTGAATCATTCATTCAATTGATTCGTTCAAACGGCTGATTCATTCAGGAACAAAGCAAGTGACTGTCTTTATGAATGGGTAATTGAATCATTGACTCACTAGATTCCTTTAAAAACGCAGATTCATTCATAAACAAAACGCTGTGTTTGAATGGAGATGTGCAGCGCCTCAGTTGTGAGTTTGTTTGAAATAATTTTTGTTGGCGAAATAGAGCAAGGCAATAGTAGGCTACTGTTATAGTCAGACAAGTCACTTAATATTAATTTTTTGTTTATTGAAATCACTCATTGTTCTTATATGCCAACAATCCCCTGCTGTTACAGTTACGTTAATGATAACGTATACGCTACTTTGATAACACTTAGCATCAGCCTCGTTTTCTCTGTACCGCGTAGGATAGTGTCAGTCAGCCTTATCTGGCTCATTTTCTGTAGTTTCTATAATGTTATCGTTCCTGTCATCTGTTTGCAGTGTCACCCAAAGCATTTAGCAGGCGAAAAACTGAAAGGGTGTAGTTCGTTTCATATCTCCTTTTAGTGATTCACATTAGTTATTTTCAAGCTTGCGCACTCAGTGTTGCACGATAGCAATAGTCGTCAACAGAAATACGGCGTGATCATCAAAAAGTCGGTGCTTCGTAACACAGACAGGGTGAATTTATGAATGAACGTGTGAATGGTCTGTCACAAAGCGATGTTGTTACGTATCCTCACGCTTTTTTAAGTGGGTATACGGAAACTCTTGACCTTTCCTAGTGGGTATACAGCGTATACCTGCGTATCACGTAGACTACACCACTGCAACTGAGGTCAGAAAGTGTGGAAATTCAAAAAGTGGAATTCGAATTTTATCTTCCTGGGTGGGTTGTAATTTAACTGGGTGGGCCGCTCATGTGACGCTGAAGACTGGAGCAATGATGCTGAAAATTCACCTGAGCCATCACAGGAGTAATGTGCATTTTAAAAATATATTGAAATAGAAAACTTTAATTTTAAATTTTAATAATATTTCACAATATTACTGCTTTTACTGTTGTTGTTTTTTTTTTTGGATCTAATAAATGCAGTCTTGATGATGAGCATAAGAGACTTCTTTCAGAAATGTTTAAAAACAAACTTTTGAACAGTAGTGTACATGTAAAGCAGATTTTCCTTTTTAAATAATTCTGAATTGTACCAAAATAACCAATGTGTGATCAGACTTTCAGGTTGCATCATGCATCACATTATTTGGTAGAGAACTGTTTGTGAATCAAATCATTCAGAGCAAATATTAACCTCAAGACTCAAACATTTTTTGTACTAGTCTGGCCCCTTCCAAAAATGTGAAATAAATAATAAATTAATTAAAAATAAATAAATATTTAACAAATAATACATTATGTTTTTAATTTGCAATAATAGCTGGAAACTATATAGTTATGTAACTCGATAGCTATAAATTCATAAACACACTTAATGAAAAATAATGGCTTACAGCGCAAAGCAATTTATAATTTGCTTATAATTTTTAGCCCAGTCTAAATGGTACTTTCCGGGTTGCCATAAGTAGTTCTTGCCATTTAGACAAAACCATTTATGTTAGCCAGCTAAATAACATTACTATGTGGTACTGTGGTTTTAATCTCTCATTTCGGATTTTTGTTGAGCCCTGAACCCAGAGATTTTAGTTGTATTGAAAGTCAGCCTTTTTTTTCACTCTGAATGATGTGATGTTTTCCCGTTCAGAATTTTTGACATGTGATTTACACTTTGTTTTCAGAAAATAAAGGTTATATATTGAGTTTATGCTACGATCTGTTGTGGATATGATCATATTGTATTTAAGCATTTGCTGTGATTTTTGCCTTAATCTTGGCAACTTAATGCAGTGTTAGTGCTTTGTTCTCTTTGAAGTTATTGAGTGTGCTCTTTCTTCTTTTGTTTTATTCTTTGTAGAAGTTACTTAAAAACAGCGTGCAGCTCCAGGAGCGCTTGAGTTTGCTCCAGGTGAAGAGTGATCTGCTCAGCTCAGTTTTTGGCCAAGAGAAAGCTGACGATCTGTTGGAAGAGCTCAGCGGGGATGTGAGGAAGAGAGAGTTACTCCACAGCCAGCTCCTACAGCGCAAGAACCGCCTGCAGGTACCCCACCAGCCACAGCTCAAAATTTTACTGCTCTATGTACAGACTGTAAATGCCTGAGCTACATCAACGCTCTTTACCCCACCATTAGCCCTAACATGCATAGTCTTGCATAACAAAAAATGTGGTCAAAGTTAATGCATATCATGTCTGACTGAAAAACGAGAAGTCCTGTTTATTTGTGTAAATGTATGCAGGCAGATAAAATAGTATTTTTCCAAAAAAAATAAAAATTAAATATAATTTATTCTTCAATTTTGATAGGCCTACCTCTCCTTTAAATGTTGTTTTAAATTAAGAATTATTTTTCAATAGTTTCTATATCACTTTTTCATAAAAAGTTTGTTTGTTTTTATTTTATTTTCAGATTATTATGATATAAATGTTTTCTTATATCATCTACTGATAGAGAAGATAGTATTTTAATTTTTATTTAATTTTAAAATTTTCATGATATAAACATATTCTTATATCACACACTTTATTTTATTTTTATCATGTGATAAATGTGTTCTTTTATTGCTTATGTCCCTATCTTAAACCTTTAATACATGTTGTCTCAACACCCCAAACCATGTGGTATCCTATGAATGTCCTTAGGGTTTGATATCAAAGACGAAGGACTTTTCAGACGCCTATGAGTCCATACACAAAAAACGAACCTCCATAAAGGAGCGGTTCGTCACGACTGATGGACTTCAACCTGACATTCTTGCTAAGAAGACCCAGGCTGACCAACTCCGGGTGAGCAGCTGAGAAAACAGAAACATATAGCTGTTTCCGACTTCAAAAATTTTTTGCTTTTCACGCAGCTTTTTGAGTTTCTTTTTAAACATCTGTTTTGGTTTTAGTCTCTGCATGTGGTATGCTGTAGACGTACAGTGACTTTTGATTAGTTCGTCTTTCAGGCACACACTAAAAGAGTCATGTGAATAATTTAAGGAGCTAGGAGTTATGTCACGCTGAGCTCAATGAGTGGCTTGTCCAGGTGGGAGCGGGAAAGACTCGCTAGTGGCAGACTGAATGTAAAATGAGTGTGCATCTCTCTGCAGGTCATTAGAAAGGACTTGGAAGATTGTGAAGCCCATATCATAGCTCTTGAGACGCTGGTGTCATCCAACGCTGCAAACAGGACAAAGTTTGAGCGTCTGTATGCGGACTGGAAATTGCTTTATAAAGCGGTTCGGGTAAGATTCGTTCTGCACAAGATACTTTGAAATTCCTGTCTGTGGTTGTAAATTTAATTCAAGTTGTCATCATTTAGTAACCCTCATATTGTTCTAAAGTCACTTTTGCTCACTAAGACTGCATTTATTTGATCAAAAATACAATAAAAAAGTGATATTGTAAGGTATTATTAAAGTTTAAATTATTAAAAAATTTAAAATTTTCTATTTTAATTGTTTTAAAATGTAATTTATTCCTGTGATGGTAAAACTGAATTTTCAGCATAATTACTCCAGTCTTCATTGTCACATGATCCTTCAGAAATCTTTCTAATATCTGCTAATATGGTGTTCAAGAGACATTTCTTATTGTTATGAATACTGAATTGTTTTTACTGTTTAATTCTTTTGTGGAAACCATTAAGCATTTTTTCAGGATTCTCTGATGAATAGAATGTTCAAAAGAGCATCATTTAATTGAAATAGAATTATTTTTAAATGATTTTTTTCATGCAAATCAATGATTCTGTGGGACAGTCAAAGATTTGTTGTGGAATTTACAAAAGGGTGTATCCATGATACAAAACAAAACCTGTTGAAAAAAATTCTGTATGTTCTCAATGTTAAAATTCTGAGTTATGAATTTGAGGACTGTCGCAGAGGGAAGATTTTCAGGGTAAATGAATTTTCTTTTTTGAAAATACTATTCCACATATTCATAATATTTTTATCGTTAATTGATAGAAGTATAAAATTCTGAATAATGAGGGGAGGCTACGTATCTTTTTACTAGCCACTTCAAAATGCCCAACTTCACGAGTGATTCTGATTTAACCCTGAAGATCTGTGGAAACCGCTGCGATCACACTCCAGTTTCCACACCTCCCGCTGTGTTGATCATGATGATGATGAAGAAGATGACTATGAAGGCCTTGATCAAAGCTCCTTATTTCAGTTTTAATGTACACTGGTGGCCTGAAGAGATTTTTTTTTCTGAAAAGATACCAGAATTTTATTGCATGAAAATCCTTCTCACGTCTGTTTCAGGTTCATAATGTATGTGTGTATTTATGGGTACATGTGTTGTTGTTCATACCAGATAAAGGTGAATGAAAGTGAGGAGAACATTGCTGAACATGAGAGTTTCCATGACAATATTCTGAATATGGAGAAGTGGTTAATGATCATGAGACAGAAGCTAGAGTCGTTTCGCGGATCAGATGGGGAATGGAGCATCGATAACCGCCAACATGAGGCTGAGGTACATCTATGAGCAATTTACTACAGTTAACGTTACTGTTAATTAAGAAAAGGGCATTAAATTAACATAACAGAGCTTCTGAAACCCTCTTGCAATGTTTGAAGGATCCCATTTTAATCTATTGTAATATTATTACTATTATTATGGTTTATAATATGTTTTTATGTTTTATTTGAATGATATATTAATATGTTGATTTATTTGTTCAATTGTCTGAATGAAGAAGCCAAATTCATTTTTTCAGTATTCCAAAACAGCATTCAAACAATGTTCAAACTAAAGGCTTTAAAACACTCTGTAATTGAAAAATACAGATGTATGCTGTGGAAAAAAGAGTTTTAAAAAATGAATTTTAAAATGTTTTATGATCCCATATAAAGAGTTCACACCGTTATGGAAGACCTCAAAATATCAGGCAATTATAAATTATTTTCAGTCATGGAAATTAAGAAAATCTTAAGAAAAATCATGGAAATTGGTTTAAAAAATGGAATCCCTGAATATAGGAATACAGACCAAACTAAATGATAATTAAACATTTGTTGTCAGCTATTTTCATTATCACTTTTTTTTATCAGTTAATTGATGCAGCACCTCTATTTTTATTTATTTATTTTTTTTTACTCGAAAAACAAAAACACATTATTTATTTATTGTGTTTGGTGATGAATTTTTGGCTCAAGGTCTGCATTTACAGTCACCAGAGGTGTTAAACTGGGATTAGGACTTGGTTTTATGCAGACCAGTCAAGTTCTTCCACACTGACTGAATCAATAATTTTCTTTTTGAACCTTGCCTTATACACAGAGGCATTGTCATGTTAGAATAGAAAAGGGTCCTGTCCAAACTGTTGCTATAATATTAGAAGCACACAATTTCCTAGAATATCATTATATGCTTTAACATTAAGATTTGTAATCATAGAAATTACTAAAGTAGTCAAACCTGTTCATTAGAAGGGGGCGACCCAATACTTTTGGCAATATAGTGTATGTCTTTGCAGTATTTTAGACTCAACCTTGTATCTCTGTTGTTGTCCTCTAGAGGGCGCTAGGAGAATTTCCAGAGAAGGAGCTTCAGCTTCATCAGACAGAGGCTCAGGGTCAGACTGTGCTGGCCAGAACCTCTGATGAAGGCAAAGTTCACATCCAGCAAGACCTTAAACGCCTCAGAGAGACCTGGATGTCCCTCCACACGCTCAGTCTCAATCTTTACAGGTTAGACGGAGTAATGCTTGCAGTAATACTGGGTGTTGATGGTATTAAATAGCGAGAAACCTATGACTCAAGGTGCATAATTATGATATTTTGTCAGACCTGTTGAACAAACCTCATAGGAATTACAGCAGACATATTTCACATTCTGTTTGTGCTGCACCCAGTTCACCTGGTCATCTTGATTTTAATTATTGTTGATTGCTTTGTGAATCAGTGCTGTGTTAACACAATGTTTACTTGTCAGAGGTTGAGGACAAAGATCCAGAATGTAGCATATACTATTGAACAAAGTATTTTCAAGGTGATGAGTCATTTTTCTGTTAAATACTTCAAAATAGACCAATATTGGCTGATTAATCACTGACCTGGTCAGTATCACTTTAGCATTACTGAATATAAAATAAAAATTGAATTTCTGACAGCCCATTTATTACTTTCACCTTAGGCTTCTGAATGGAAATGCAGCCACAGGCGACCAAGATTCCCTATTACAGAGAACCAAGTTCTTGGACAGATGGGCAGAAGGGCATCACCAGGGAATGGCTTCAAACTTTGAAGTGAGACTTGCCAAAGGAGATGAAGGAACGGACCAGCATCAGAGATCCTACCACGGATCAGAATCAACAGGCCACCCAGAACTGGAGAGGAACATGGAAGCAAATCCGGATCGAATTCGAATTGTGCTTCCTGAGGGCATCTCAAGACCAGGAGGTTCAGAGGTCTGGAAAAGAGAGTGGACTTACCAGGACCAGTCCATGGATGATGAGGTAGATGCAGTCATATCTGGAAGTGACCGTAATGTGAACAGGAAGCAGATTGAGATGGACGAAGGTGACATGCTCAGCAGTGGTGGGTGGACTGGGGAATGGGTTGAACAACACACAGCTGGTTCTGGGATTGAAGACCTGGATGTAAAAGGTAGATACGGCTTTTTAAGTGGGACTGACTCTGATGCACAGAAAAGGATCCGGCCGCCACAGATCCCCTCTGATGACATTCAGGTTAGGATGATTAAAATATGATTCTTGTTATTTTGACAGTCACCATTAGGGCTGGGCATTATATCAAAATATGCTATGTATTTACAGTGATTTTGCTTGCAATATAATTAAATTACGTATTAAAAATATTCCAGTGCTTTTATTTGATGCAGTTTTTCACCATTAAGCTTTATAATATTTTGCAGTCTCTCCATGCCTTTTGACTTAGTGTAATAATGTCTCTGATTTAAACATAAATAGCAAAATGGCATTATAAATAAGAACTGTTAGAAATCAAATTTTCAAGCTTTTTATAGGAATCACAGGATATTAAAGTAAAAAATTTTTTTTTTTTTTACAGTTTTTAGTTTTAGCCTAAGAAACTTCTTTCTAAAATGTAATAAAAAAAACATACAGAACCCAAACTTTTGGACAGTAGAGAAAATGAAAATGATTCATTTGTAGATTTAGTGAAAAACACGGCTTTATTTTGAACTAGATTTTTACTTTAATTTACATTATTAAACATGTTGAGTCCTACTCTGAGTCTGGTGCTATTTCAGAGCAAATACATAAAAAGAGATGTGCAATATCATCAAAAGACTTGAAAAATATAGAGATAATTTTTTAGCTAGATCACCCAGCCCTAAAGCCACTATTATGCAAGCAGTACCTAAGCTATAATCATAAACGGACAGAGGGATGTCTCTTTTCATTTCTGCTGCAGATGGGCTCTCAGGGGCCCCAGCGTCATGCTGATATGGAGGCTCAGAGGAGGGAGTTTGAAGCGTGGCTTCACAAGGAAAATGACAAACTCACAGGAATTCTGAACAACCAAAGATCCTTGAGCGCTAAAGAACTGAGGATAAGACAGAATACACTCAAGGTTGGTGGTGTTTGTTACCTTTTTTTGCTTTCTTTTTATCTGTTTTTGATTAAAGTTTTATGTGGAGTCCAAAATATCAAAAAGTGTTAGAGTAAAAAACAATCTTTGATAGCTTTGATATCGTATTCAGCAAAGCGCAGTGTGATGTTTTACTTTGGTCACACAGAACATGCTGGAACATTTTCAGCATGTGAAGCTACATGTCTGTGGGAAACTGATGTGTAGTGTGCCGTATGTACGTTTACATCAGTGCGACTGTAGTTGCATCTCTGTGAAGCTTTGAAAGGCTTGTGCACAGGTTTTACCCCAGGCTTGGAAAAATTCAGACTTCACAACTACCTGAAAACTGTCATATCTGATGACAGTTGAGCTGACAGACACTGTGTCATGTTGACCTTTTTTGTTCACAGCCACAGCTTCACAGCTCTGATTTGGGTAAGCTCTTGAACGGCAATTCATAGGTGGTCTTCCTGTTGAATATACCATGAAACTACTTCAGTCTTTTGCGTATTGTGCTCTGTGGGGAAAAGAAGCCACATTGAGATTGTCTTCAGTTATTTAAATCTCCCCTACAGCTGACAAAGTGCCCAGATGCTTCAATACAAAGACCTGACATTATGTTGGCAGAAACTGCTTCCTTCTCCATTAATAACTGTTGCTAATTCAGACACATTTTTACAGAACATCTTAAAGGAATACTTTAGAGAGTTTCAGTATAATGTGCTCATAAAGAGTTAAAAAAAATTGGATATTTCTATGCGGACTAATTTTGTTTTATGAGCCTTTTTTTTCTATAAAGAAATTAAATGTCTCTGTAATGTCATTAAAAACTGATGACTATGAAGTAGATTTGCTTATCAGTCCACTGGAAAGATGAAAATATGAAGCAGCACAACTGTTTTCAACATTGATAATAATAAGAAATGTTTCTTGAGCACCAAATTAGCATATTAGAATGATTTCTGAAGACTGGAGTAGTGGCGGCTGAAAATTCAGCTTTGCCATCAGATGAATAAATTACTTTTTAAAATATATTCAAATAGTAACAGTTATTTTAAAGTGTAATAATTACTGTATTTACTGTATATTTGATTAAATAAAAGCAGACTTGATGAGCATATGAGTCTTCTTTCAAAAACATTTTTTTAAAAATCAAACCCCAAACTTTTGAACGATACTGTACTCACATCAGAAAACTGCAAAAGCTTGTTTGATCATATTGTGGACATCAAATGTCTAAGGCAGGATTGGTCTGTAACATTTTTTTTAGCAAAGAGTTAATTTTGGATTCTAAATACTGCTACACCTACACAGACCCCTCATAGTAATTATGTTTTGAATTTTTTAAATAGGGTTTACATGCCAGTGTAGCATGGGGTCAGAGTCAGTTCCAGAAGTTGATGGCTGGTCGGCAGAGCAAGTCAGCAGAGGAGGATCTTGAACTAGAAGAGCTGCGTTACCGCTGGATGTTATACAAGTCCAAACTTAAAGAGGCTGGTGACCTCAGAGGTCTGCTGAAAAACAAGGTACAAAGAGAAATCTGTGACCATTATTTATTTATTTATTACTTTATTTTAAAGCTTTATTTATTAATTAATTTGTTTATTTATATTATATTGTGTTTGATAAGATTATGTATTTATAATAAAAAATATTATTATTCAACTTTTATTAACTTTTAATTTATTATTATTATTATTCAACTGTCCCTATAGGAGGGTATGTCTACCTATTTTTCATTACATTTTTTTGTACATTACATTACTTATTTGCTTGTGCTATAAAAATGTATTTTTAACCTGAACCCATCATTTTTGCTCCCTTCTGTTTTGAAAAATGGTGAACAAAATTATTGCATAATGAATACCGGAAAGGAGCCATATATCATCTGCTACATGATTTCCAATGCAGATTTTGATGTAGTATCATCCGTCCACCAGAAGAGGGTAGCAGCTTGTAGCCAGATGTAACTAACTAAACCAAATGTTTCTGTTTGTTTCAGGGTGTCAGTGGACAAGAACAGGAGCATGTCCGATCTGGAAAGGTAGGTTTTATTCTTTGAACGCAGGCCTTGATGCTGTGAGTGGACTTGTGTTTAAAGTGGTTTTCAAAACCTCTCTGATCTGACAGTGGAGAATGTTTGAAGCCTTTTTGAAAAGAAAGTATTCCCTTTTCAGGTCTAGAACAGAATTGAAAGCAGTGTTTATTTATTGACGCACAAATGAGGCTGGTGGAGTTTGTTTCTGCGATGTTACAGAGGCATGAGGTTGTGAAAGAAGGTGCTCATTTAGCAGTTCGAATCAACTACTTTTTTCTTGTTAAATATTGTGTTTCACTCTGAAATATGTCAAGTTATGGAAGCAAAATAGTATTGAATACCGTTTCATGTTGACTTTAAGAGTTTGTAAGCACTGTCGAGTGAACTGAGACACTGTTCAGCTGGATTAGTTGGAGAGCTTTGAAATACAGGCTCATAAATAGCATTTTGAAAGCCTGAACCAAAGCACCATCTTAGCCCCCCAAAAACAAATGCTATTTTTTGGCTCCGTGGGCCGCTTAGAAACATCAAGACAGTTGCTCTACTGCGTCTCTCTGGGGAGCGTGTTAATCTTTCTCAGTAATTTCTCAATTTTCTCAGTGTTCACACCTTTTTTAACACCTCTCTTCTCACTCCTTCACTCCCTGGCCATCTGTTCGTGAACCGTCATGTCTGCTTGAGATGAGACGCAGGTGCCTTGCTGACTGCATATAAAAGGCTGTTCTGAGATTGCCTGCATTATTTACATAAGCAGATATTAGTGGATGGAGATAGAAATGTTGTTTTGCACATGCAGCATTACCATCCAATTAACAAGGCTATTCACAGATGCTTTGGTTGAGCTAGTTCTGCAAAATAAGCAAAAAAAAAACAACCTCTTTTGAATGATTATAAAATGGGGCATGTAAACACAATGCCAGTTAATTAGGAGTTTTTTGTTAAATTCTTGATGTGTGTGTGTATTTATCTTATTTAACTGGCTGTTCCAGAACATATTACTGTTTAGGCTGTATTTTGTCATTGCAAACCAGTTTAAAGGTGCTCGTTAGTGCATCATAAGTCACACAAGTAAATGTTGCTCATCTGAACCACAGCATCTGTCTCTGTCGTGGAAACCGTCATCATCTTCTGCTGTCTTAGTGAACTGTCATTATCATGCAAGATAAATATATACACTCTGCCGACTCTTCGATTGTCTCCGTCACTGACCAAATACAGTCATTTAATTGTGAAGATGACACTTTAGTTGTCAGTGAGGTAATCTTTCTGAAATTGTAATTATAGGCTGTTCACAGAGAATCTATAATTATTTGTTGTGATCAAGTATATTGTCCTATTCTGATTATCAAACCAGAACGATATGATTGGATGATGTGTATCTGTAAGAACAGTCTATCGTTCTATATGTACATTACACCAGGCCTGAGCACTGCTGTAATTACTTTTCAGTGTAATTATATTGTCCTGAATAGAGGCTGACAAACGAAAAGTGTGGAGAGAGATTTCGGCTTTTCATCCACCCACATTTCCTCCTCCTCACTTTCTCATACTTCTCCACTCTCTTTCAAACACCCAGAGAGAAAGAGTTCCCATGTTAAATAGAACGGGTTGTATTAGGTTCAGATATCTCAGAGCGATGGCACTTGTTGAGCAGCTGTGGGTGGACATTCACTCCCACAGTTCTACAGGAGCTTGAAAAACTTCCTTATTTTTTCAGGTATACATTTGTCTGTGTGAATTTGTTTTTCGGCATCCGGTGAGTCATGGAAAAATGACTCAATCATAGTGATGTTTTTTTATCAGACGTATAATGTAAATGAATGAGAGATGGGTGCTGTGTTTGTGCAAGTCAGGAGCTATATTTTTATCAAAGAGATTTCTTTTTGTAAATCTCATGATTTGGAGGAATTATATGAGATTTATATGGAATTTTTCTGCCCTTTTATCATCCACCAGGAGAAAAGTATAAGCTTAGAAAAGTAAAAAAAAAAAAAAAAAAATATATATATATATATATATATATATATATATATATATATATATGTATGTATATGTTCTTGTTGGCAATTTGAAATTATTTTAAAACTCAGAAAAGGACCTTTACACTCCGAATTTGAGCTTATTGTGTGTACACATTATTTTTGTAATAAATCTAGTGAGTCAACTACCTTGGCAACATTTTTAGGTATACAACAACAAAAACTTTAGAAATACCAAGCCAGTTCACTCATATTACCATGAATGGGATAAATGGCAATGCCCAATATTGTGGAATAAATCCCACCTTCTAAATAAAAGAGTCACTGCATTGGCTGGGCCAACTTGAAATTGCATTTTATTGCCATTTGAGGATAAGAAGCAATATTAATAGGGCAGTTCATGTCAGATTGTATTGCTGATATGAAATATGTTTTTTTTTTATTTGAGTTCGGCCAGTTTTTGAGATTTCCCCAATCAAGTAGATAGGATTTGGTCTTGCATGCCCAAAATAGCTGCTTGGAGGCATTGCAAATATGTTCAAGTGAACTGACTTTCCTTGAAGAAACTTTGACAACACTAGGCACAAAGACTTTTTAAAATAACATTTCAAAAATCCTTCTAAAGTAAGATAAACCCAGAATGCACTGCAACAAATTCACTCAAGTTTCCATGAAAGGAAAATGTAGATTTTAGTGAGTTATTTTATTCAGAACTGAAAAGCATCTGTAAAAAATTCTTCCATGTAATAAAAAAATTAACAATTTCTTAGTCAGTTGAACCCCTTTCACCTAAAATATTTTCTTGAAGTACCCCCTGAGATTTTAATATTTTAATTAGTTACCAACAAATTTGCATGTTCATGGTTCTCCAATGTCAGATAATGTTCACATTGCATGCAGTTAAACTTAAAATATATATGTGTGTGTGTGTGTGTGTGTGTTAATTTTTACATTTTGTAGTGTTTATATAGGATTTTTTTACTTTAAAAATAATTTTTAATTTAGAATTTTTTTTTATATAACTAATTATAAGCTTTTCATAAATCACTTCTTTCAAATCCATAAATTGTGTGATTTTATCATAGTTTAGGGTAATGCACACTGACAGTGATGAGGAATGACCAAAGTAATTTATTTTCAGTTGGATTTAGTGATTTCCTGCAGCAGAGTTGAGCAGTGACTGCAGTGAAACTAGCGTGATTTAAACAGTTGGACACCTGTAGTTGAGTAGAAACACCTACAGTGTCAGTGTGCAGCAGCACAGCTATTTGGTGACCTCCAGAGTGAACACTCCTGTAGAAACTCAAGGTTTTGTAATAGAGCCACTCAACATGTGACAGCATCTGTGGATGTGTGTTTTGCAGGCGAACAGCGGTCTCGGCTTCCTGTACCGTGTATGTCGCGTGGCTCTTCCTCTCCAGCTCCTCTTGTTGGCCCTGCTGCTGCTGGCCTTCCTGCTCCCCATGATGGACGAGGGCACCAGCTGTTCACTGTCCAACAACTTCGCCCGCTCCTTCAACATCATGCTTCGCTACGACGGACCTCCGCCCACTTAAGCGTCGACAGTCGAAAGCAGCTTTTTTAAAAAATATGGCAATCTGCGCTTGTGTTTAAATAACAAATCCTTACATTTTTTATCATTGTTCCGTTAATGTTTTAAGTTGTTTTATTCTTGGTTCTCAGCTGGTCTCACTCCACCGTACACCCACCGGTGGACCCAGCAGATCAGAAAGCTTGTGTGTTTGTGTGTGTGTGTGAGTGTGAGAGACAGAGAGAGTGAAAGTGTGAGTGGGTGGATGGCATAGATGCTCACAACCTGCTCGACATGATTCAAGCTGTTCATTTCTCTACAGGCGTTTGGAGAAACCATCGCAGCTTTTACAAAGAGCAAACTCCCTTAAAGACATCTACTCAGGATCCATCGCAAATCCCTCATGTTTTTATATTCATTCTGTTTGTAGCTAGTTACTAAATGCTTAAAGGGATAGTACACCCAAAAAAGGTGTTCTGCCATCATTTACTCACCCTCATGTTGTTCCAAACATGTTTGATTCACATTCTTCTGTGGAACACAATTTTTTTGTTCATACAATGAATGTCAGTGGGGTCCAATGTTGTTTTGGACACCACTGGTGTTCATTGTATGAATAAAAACAATAAAAATATCTTATTTGAAGACATGAGGGTGAGTAAATGATGACAGAATATTACTTTTTGGGTGAGCTATTTCTATAAATAATTTTAATACTGTGGTATGCCTTATATTTAAACAGAATTGTGCGTGTTGTATTCATACCACTTGTTTAAAATCTTTTGTTTGCGGTTTTACTCAGGCCACTCAAAAACTAAACTGTGTTTAATAATAGGATATAACTTATCACTGTGTTGCGGGTATTGATTCTGATGTCATAGGTAAGACTATCATCTAAAAGTTTCAAAACTAAGCTCAGTTTGAAATGTTCTTCATATATTAGTGAATTTTAGAAGAGGAAGCGGTCAAAATCAACACAGACATTCCTGTATCACTCCATAGCAAAGGTGCTATGCACATGCGCTCATAGAATAGATGGTTTTCTTTCAACGGTTTTTGGAAGTCGTGATTGCAGAATCACATTTTTGAGCTTTAAGACTGAATTTTGGCATTGGTTTGCCTCTGATTGTTGTTATAGGTTATTGTAAGTGTGTTTTGCAGGCATAGATTATGGAGTAAAAATAGCCCTGTTTGGGGAGAATGTTCTTTTTTGAAGAGAATGTTGGAACTCTGTGACCTTCTTGGTTTGTTTTTCTTTTCTTTCCTTTTTTTGCAAGCAGTGTCTCAGCTGGGATTTCTAAGGGCCCAAAACCATCAGAGGCTGAGTTTAGTTATTCTTTCAGGACTGCTTCTTTAAGGTCATGGTTTGATGAAAGGAATGCTTTGATTTATTTTTTTGTCCAGAACAAAGGGGTTTTTTGACAAACGCTCTGTCTTTCAGAGTTGGCAAAAATCTAAATCCTCATCGAACGCATCCTTGAGCTTTGTTTGCAGTGTTAGACGTGTTATTTAGAGGCTAATTGCATGGCTTTACAACTTTGAGTAGTATTACACATACGCACACCGCACTGAACTGCTTTTATCCTGTAGCAAAATGCCCTTTTAAAATATATTCATACCTCTCTGCGTATCTCTCCTATGTTAAAACTGTAATTTACATTGATATGTGATGCACTATCTAATGTTAAATGCATTAATAATAGTGCATGGTCAGAAAGAGACTTAACAGAAAATATGCTGCATTTTCTAAAAGAAACTGTAATGTTGAAGCTCGGCATATCAGTTTATTGCACTGCTTTATTGTTTGTATTTAAAGGAACAGTTCACCCAAAAATGAAAATTTGCTGAAAATTAACTCACCCTCAGGCCATCTGAGATGTAGTTGAGTTTGTTTCTTCATGGGAACATATTTGGATAATTTAGCATTACATCACTTGCTCACCAACGGATCCTGTGGAGTGAATGGGC
>JAFVLL020033976.1:0-16032 GCA_021397915.2 Tor tambroides | reverse complement strand
TTTGTTTTACAGTAAGAACATGAAATCACTTTATGTAATATATATATATATATATATATATATATATATATATATAGGGTATATATACCAGATCAATATTGTAACATTAAAATATTATTATAATTTAAATTCATTTGTAAATTATAATTTTAATTGAGAGGCAAAGTAAGATAAAACTTGTTTCAGAGAATATGTTTTGAATCACATTTTTTGTTGTTGTTGCTTTAGCTTTTTTTTTTTTAAATAAAAAAAAAATATTGTAAGATTTATGCTTAAACCAAAACAAAAATGGATTTTTAAAAAAAAAAAAATGTATATGATGTATTCTTCACAAGATGTTCTAATATTTTATACAATTTTGAATTATACATTTTATAATACTAATTTTATTATACAATTTTGAATTACAATAAAACACAATTTTAACAATTGTCTTATTCAATATTTTGTCTTGTCAGAATACTTAAACATCCTTAAAATAAGATAAACACATTAGCTTTTCTAAAAATGTCCAATAAAATGTCCTAAAAGATTTATATTTTACGGGTTTAAATATTTCAACAATATTTGGTACAAGCCAAAATCTTGAATAAGACACCAGTATCTTGAGTACACTCAAAGTTTTTTTGTGTTGATATCTTGTGTTTATAGTTAGACATTGCTATAGTTTGTACTAGCAGTGTCTACCAAGAAACGCAAGTTACTGAATGTTCATGAACAGCACTTAACTTTCAGTTACAGATCTCTCAGTTTAGAAAGAGGAAAAACCTGCTAGACAGGCATGAATGAGAGAATGAGAGTACAACTCACTAAAAAGAAATTACACCATTATAATTGTCACAGCATGAATCACTTCATCCCTCAAACCAAGCAAGAGTTTCACCATTGTGGGTGGTTTTTGATCATCAGCGGACTTTTCCACTCTCTTTTGTCAGTTATTAAGCACAGTATTATTTTGATCTTCTGGTTGATATGATCAACAGTCTTCATGAATCTGTGTCCCGACAGCGTCATACAGCGTCCTGTGATGGTGCATGAAATCCCCTCCACCTACACCCCATCAGCATACATGCTAGTCGTCGTCTCATCTGGTCAGTAAACACATGCAACACAATTAACCAAGACCCTTGACACATGTAGGAAGTTTGCAAATTATGTAACTCGTGTCTTATTTATCTGATGCTCATGTTCTCCTGCACATCCGGCCATGTAGGAGCCCCTGTCCCGCCTCTGTGTAACCCTGATGTCCTGATAAGTGTTTAAGCTGTTTTGTGACTCAGGTCTTTGGAATGATGTTGAAGAAAAGAACTAGCATCTTAAGTTATGTTTCTTTCACGGTCTTTAAATAGTTAAAGCTGGAGTTGTTTAACATAAGCTACCATACCTTGCTTTTAAATTTGCAAGCATATTAATTATGTTGATGAGAGAGGCACCTGCATAATTTAACAGCATGAGGAAGGTCAGCATGAATCCAAAAGACAAGACAGAAAGTGCCTGAGCATTTGAGAGTAAATGTATATGTATATACAATATATATATAAGGTTTTGTCCAATCAAAAAATTTCAGCATTCATCTCCTTTAACAGGGTACTTCATTCAGGATGCTGCTGACATTATCTTTAGTGGGTACGCAAAAGCATCTTGGGAGTTTTTATTTCACCATGTTATGGTAAGTCAATACAGAGTTTATCACACAAGATCATGAAAAAGGCTTTAAAAGGTTAGGTGAAGCCATAAAATCTCTATTAGTCAGACCTGGATAATGTCATAGCTTGTTCCTGATGAAAAACTTGGGATTCAGGACAAAGTTCTTGAGTGATAAAGTTACTGGTTTTGAACACAACATAGATTCACAAGTTCACACTTACATATAATAAATAGAATAAAGATTATGCATATTTGGCGTGCTGTCCGAGGGGAGGGCTCCGAGCTCGGAACTTTGGTCCGAACCCAGAGTACCCCCCTATAGGTTAGGACAGGAATAGTTGTAAGTGCGGAGAAGGGGTGGTGGAGGGATGCTGGAAAACAGTCAAGGAACAGAGGTGAGTCTGCTGTGTAGGTTAATTATCTGAACGTGCTCCTCCCGAACTTTGTTAACCGTAATCCTGAAGTGAGGTGTGTGCACTGCCACAGTGATTTATGGCACATTATTCCCACTATACTTGAGGAAAATTTACCTTTTGTACTTTGTACTTTTTTTTTTTATTCCTTGTTTGGCAAGGGCCAAACCTGAAAAAAGCCATGCAATTCTAGTAGGATAAGACAATGTGCAATAATGACAAACAATCCTGTCAGAAAGACATATACACTGTATAAGCAGCAAAAGCTGAGTTCAAAACACTTGCAAAGTGTTACTCGTTTATCATTCAGATTCATACACGTTGTCATAGGATAATTTAACCAAAAATGAAAATTCTGTCATAATTACTCACCCTCATGTCGTTCCAAACCAGTAAGACCTTCGATCATCTTCAGAACACAAATTTAGATATTTTTGATGAAAGCCGAGAGCTTTCTGACCTGCATAGACAGCAACACAACTGACACATTCAAGGCACAGAAAGGTAGTAAGGACATTGTTAAAATGTCTAACTCGGAAGAGAAGAAATTGTTGAATAAAGTCATTTTTATTTTCTTTGCGCACATATTCTCATAGCTTCATAACATTATGGATGAACCACTGACGTCACATGGACTATTATAACGATGTCCTTACTACCTTTTTGGGGTCTTGAACAGTTACGTTAATATCTGTGCAGGTCAGAAAGCATCCCTTTAACTGTAAATCTGTTCTGTTTTCCTGTAGGTGATCTGGTGTTTCCTGTATGCTGTGTTCACACATCAGTATGTGGCAGGTGCAGTGGTGGCTTTATTTGTGGAGGTGAACAGTGTGTTTCTACACACACGTTTATTGCTCAAACTGGCAAAGGTGGCCCAGAACACTTTCCTCTACACCGTCAACAAACTGTTCAATGTGGTGACCTACGTGACCTTCCGGCTTGGAGCACAGTTTTACCTCACCTGGTACTTCATACACCACTACTCATCATTGGATCATGCCCTCTACTTCCTGATAACCATGATGCTCATGAACATCATGATTCTCATCTATTTCTATCGCCTCCTCCGAACCGACTTCTTCAGCAAGGGGCGTTCTCACAATAGTGGTCATAAATTTGCTGAGGACTAAACAAATAGAGGCTGATGTTTATCGGTCCTAAACCAAAGACTGCTTTCAAGTGACTGTTAACACAACATTTATCCATAGGAAGCCTGTACTGAATGAGCAAACCTCACCAGAGAGTCTGATGTGAATCAGAGACATTTAAGGTTTTCATTTGTTAGAATAAAACTTTAAGTCTATAACAAATTAAACTCAACAAGGGTCAAGTAGCCAAGATGAGTTTTACACAGCAAAAATTGATTTTCTTACTCAGTATCTTGTTTTCCAGTACAAATATCTAAACATTCTTACATCAAGAAACATTTACTTGCAAAAACATGACCTTAGATTTTAAAGGACTAGCTCACGCAAAAATTAAAATGTGCTGAAGATTTACTCACCTTCTGGTTAACCAAGATGTAGATGAGTTTGCGTCTTCATCAGAACAGATTTGGAGAAATTTCGCATTCACTTTCATGGATCCTCTGCAGTTTACAGCTGATAAAAACATCACAATATTCCACCAGTAATCCACACAACTCCAGTCTATTAATTAATGTCTTGTGAAGCAAAAACGCTGCGTGTTTGTAAGAAACAAATACATCATTAAGGCCTTTTAACTTTAAACTGTCCCTTCCGGCCAAAATACAAGTCCTCTATCCATCATAATGCTTCTTCCAGTGGAAAAAATCCATTCTCCGTTGTCCTCTCACATCAAAATCCACTGACATATTTGTTCAGAACTGTTTCGGATTGTTTTTGCTTGTAAATGGTGTTTGATCTGTGCATATTTCTCTCCTGATTCACACAAAATGACTTTTTCACTGGAGAAAGCAATGATAGAGGATTTGTATTGAAGCCAGAAGCATCCGTTTGAAATTAGAAATGTCTTGATGGATTTACTACAATAAGTTTCGATGAGGATACAAACTCATTTATATCTTGGATGTCCTAAGGGCAAGTAGATTTGAGCTAATTTCCATTTTCCCGTTAACTATTCCTTTAAATATTCTGTTGAATCTGTTTTTTTTTTTGTAAATCAAATTTAACTAGCGTAAAAACAGAAGAAAAAAATCTGAAAAAATATGTAACTTGTGAAATTTTGCTTTTCATGTAAATGAATATTGATTTAATAATTTTTAGTCATTAAAACTGGAAAACAATATAAAACAATACTAAGACAATAACTTTCAAAGCAGGGGTGATGTTGAACCTATAGGAGGCAGTGGAGTAAACTTACATCTTAATCTAGGAAATGGCACCATTTGTGATGTAAAACCATGTAAATTACTTGAATTAGCCACAATTTATTATATGAAGCATTTTGCTAAAAATGGTGATTACATGTAAAGAGTGTCAGATTATGCTAATAAGTAATTATATCAAGCTTTGCATCCAAATGGAGAAACTACATCAGCCTCATACACTTCTGATGAGGAAGTACTGGTAAACAGATATGCAACCTTCAAAGACAATTATCAAGTATTTGTCCTAATAAATGTGTTAGACGTGCTGTTGCCTTGGCAACACATATACCTCAGTATGGCAACACTTCATTAATTCCCTGAAAACACAGTGGTAGGAACAAGATTTAGTTCACTAAAAAGATGTACATTAGTGTTTTTTTTAAAATAAAGGTTTTAACATGTAAAAAGGTGAATACTGCTTTATTAAAACAGAATATTCATTCTTTCCTGGCCTGTTTTGATTATCTTCAGTAAAATGCAAAAAATGTCCAACAATACAAGACTTTGTAATCGGGACAGTGAATTAAGTTTGCATTTTAAGTGTAATTCAGGAGTCTTCAACCTTTTTTAGACTGAGAATCCCTTGGTGGAGAGAGCAGGGACACCCTGTAGAAAACTGCTTTAAGCCTAACCTATAATGTATATTTATTGTTGTTATATTTATTATTGCGGTGTTCACACAGAGACTGATAAAATATAACATTTAGCAACTTTAACTTTGGCTGACATTAACTTAACACTGTATTTTATGTAGCATGTTTCAGTTTGCGATTAAAAAAAGAAAAAAAAAACTGGGCTAGTTTTCATTTCTCCTGTAACAATCAACCAAAAAAAGAAAAAAAAGAAAAGAAAAATGCTTCCATGCACTCGATATGCTGTACCAAAAATTCATAAAAACCTAATGAACAAAGGAAGAATAAATTAATGAAATCAATTCATAAATCCATGGTCATTATAGCACAAAAACGTCAATTCTAAGGTTTAATTACAATAAACATCTGCTGTAATTAAAGTTTGAATATTAATTTGCTGATGCTCTGGTTTACTTTTATAGTTTCAGTATAATTGAACACTTTTTGGTATAGAGAGAGAAAAAAGAAAGAAAAAAAAAAAAAACTTTAACCAAACTCCTATTCCCAAACCTTATTTACTCCAGAAATGTAAACAAATAAAGCCACATGAACAAAAACAGTTTTTACAAACATTTATTCTTCTGTACATCTGACCAAGAGCACTTTAGATGATGCCAATCTGCAAGAAAAAAAAAAGACGACAATCAGCACAGGTCAAAGCACAAATGTTTTTCAAAAGAAAGAAAATACAAAGCATCTCTGGTTCTTTTGAATGCATCATTCAGGCAGAAGCTTAGTTTACATTTGCAGAGGTTGACAAGTCCCTCAGCTTCCAATCTAGCTTCATGAAACCGACATGATCTAATGTTTAATACATGTATGGACATGTACATTAGGTTCCTCAAATCCAGTCCTGGAGTGCCACTGCCCTGCAGAGTTTAGCTCCAACCCTGATCAAACTCACTTATGTGATTTTCTAGGGACCCTGAAGACCTTGATGAGCTTGCTCAGGTGCGTTTGATTAGGGTTGGAGCTAAACTCGAAGTCCCTGATTTACATTCACTAATTTACCTTGTTTGCAACATCCAAGGCATCGTAATCTGGTGCAAGACGAACGTATGCCTTCTTTTCGCCATCAGGCCTGCAGGGAGCAATACATAGAGCATTCAGAATGCATCACAAATCTGACAATGCCTCTCCTCTGTATCAGTGGTTCCTTTGAGAACATTGCATTTCAGAATAATGATTATTTTATTGTAATTCAACAATATCTGAAGACCCCCCCCAGATATTTCTATTGAAATTGACATCTACTCGTTTATAAACTTTAACACAAGCTGCAAGAACTTCAATTAAAAACTATTATTTTTACTATGTTTATAATACTATACTGTTTAAGAGATACACTTGTATACATCTTGATTGTTTTTAAGAATTTTGATTTAGATTTTGTTTTTAATATATTAATAATATAATCATTTAAATGTTTTTAGAGAACCAATACTTTAAAAGTCTTAATGAATAAACCAAGATCTACCTGATCAGTGTGTTGACTTTAGCAACATCGATGTCGTACAGTTTCTTGACAGCGTGTTTAATCTGATGCTTGTTAGCCTTGACGTCAACAATGAACACCAGAGTGTTGTTGTCTTCAATCTTCTTCATTGCTGACTCAGTGGTCAGAGGGAACTTGATGATGGCATAATGGTCCAGCCTGACAGAGCCAGAGAGATATTGATTTTCAATTCAGGTATGTTCGGTAAAAACTAGAATTATATTTATGCTTTAGCCTCAACCATATCTCAATGGTGAAATGAGGATGCATCAGTGTTTAAAAAAAGTTGTAATCATATCATTTCATGCTTTGATCGCAATTCCCATCATTTGCATCCTAAAAGGAAAATATCTGATTTCAAGACTACCTGACAGTTGTAAACCATAACTCAACATAAGTAACAAACGCACTCTTGATTTTAGAGTTCATAAAGTACAAAAGAGTCTCACTTGTTTCTGCGTGGAGCGCTCTTCCTAGGGTACTTAGGCTGCCTCCTCAGACGCAGGGTCTTGGGCCGGCGGAAGGTTGGGGTGGTCTTGATCTTCTTCTTCCTCTGGCTGTGGACACCCTTCAGCACAGCCTTCTTGGCTTTAAGAGCCTTGGACTTGGCCTCAGTCTTAGCCGGTACAGCTGTTGAAAAAATTATGACCATGCAACATTAACAAATCAGTCTATGAGACACACAATGAATGAGTATAACGTTGTGGGTTTTCACGTCGCTAATAAGCATTTAACTGCGTTATAATAAAATCTGAGAGACTTTCACAGGTACGTCATTAGCATATAGATATTACCGTGTTTACATTCAGGCAGCAGCTATTAAATGCACACATTTTCACACAAATGTGTGAAAATTTCTAAAACAATATTGTTTAAGGGCTAATTTAAAGACTCTTTTCTTCACTAAACTGACTGGTAATGAATGAGAAATGGATGGATATGGGTACGTTAGCCACGTGTGTGAGACTAGCTAACGATGACAAGCTATTGAGTTGTTAATTACTTATAATTTACTCAGTATAATCCACATAGAATGTAAACAACCAGTTTATGACAACTGGCTAATAGATTTAACACTTGGACAGTCCGATAAAACGAGACTGCGAGGGCATGCAGCTCAATTATATTAGCTTGCTAGCCTCGGTTGTGACTAAGGACGTCTCGCTCCGGCACTTCTTGCATTAAAAACGATGTTATTTCACTCCAGACGCCTAATTAAACAGCTAGAGACAAACATACCTATATCAACTACATTTAAGCAAAAACGTAGCTGTATATAATCACAATAAGCTTTATTTTTAAACCATAAAATCTATAAACCTAACGCACCTTCCTTCTTCGCCTTCGGGGCCATGTTGGGAAAGAAAGAACGACAGGGGTTTCCTTCAGCATATTGCAGGGGTTCGCGTTAACGCGGTCATCGCGAGAACACCGCTAGGCATTATGGGTTGTGTAGTTCTCTTGTGTGCTGTAAATATCGAGCGCAGCCACTGGAGACCGGGGCTTATGTTGAGCACAGTCACGCAGTGAGAGCAAAAAGTTACTATTACACGATTACTTTAAAAATGTGTCGATTAAATAAAGTTACTTTCAAGTCTAAAACAGGCTTCTTGTAGAATGTAAAAAAGGTAAGTTGTAGGCTAAATTTTTTTTCCCCAAAAAATATTCATTTGTAATGCTTTTTAAATGTCGTTTTGACATCAAATTGTATTATGCAGCAGCATGTTAATTAGCCATTAATGTTACTGTTACTTACTGTTTTTAATTTGATGTATTTTTATTATTGTTATTATTTTATTAATCCAGCGGACAGAATGGTTGAGTATTTGCGGTTGTCTTGGTGTGGTCTTGTTAAAGCTCTCACATGATGAGCTCTCTACCCCCTGTGAAAGGAGACAGGATCATCTGTGAACTCCCTTTGGTAGCACATTTTTTTATATTTTTAATTAGTTATTAGTTTTTTCTACTCCCTAGCTGTTTTGTTGCTCAAAACTCATTCATTTTAGAGGATTATTGTATTTAATCACCAACTGAGCGTTATAAGCCGGACTCGACTGGAACAGATTATTATGTAAAAGCTACCTTTTTGTTTTGTCGTGTAATTTTTTAAAGTCTAACCTAATAAATTTCTTTTGGGCTGTAATTCAGTACTTTACAAGGGATGCTGCAGTGCACACCAAAGATGGCTTCAATATTACTGTTAAAGAGGCATGTCAAGGACAGAAATCAGGGTAAGTTACTCTTTTTCTCTCTTTAACACACATATACAAACACATATTTGTTTTGCTATTATAGTGGGGACTTTCCATTAAAATCTATTGTTTTGAAATTTTCAGTGTTTAGTATGTTTATGGAGACTTTTGGCTGGTGCCCACAGTGCAGGCAAAACTTCATAAACAAAGCAGGTATATAATACAGATGTGTAATGCACTCTGAATGAACATTATTTTATTGTAAACCTACTTTTCCAGATTGAATGTAGCCAAGGTCATTATTGTTGGTGATGTAGGAGTTGGAAAGACCTGTTTAATAAACAGGTAAGAGTCTGTAATGTTAATTTATTTATTCTCACTTCAGATCTCATTCAGATCCCTGGTTTTAACACACATCCCAACCATATGTGTAAAAAAAAAAAGCTTGAATGCTTACATTTGTTAATATTTCTGTCCTCGAGATTCTGCAAAGACACATTTGACAAGACGTACAAGGCGACTATTGGAGTGGATTTTGAGATGGAGAGATTTGAGGTCCTCGGGGTGCCCTTCAGTTTGCAGTTGTGAGTTTTGTGTATTACTTTAACAGTCATTCATACGGTTGCACATCCTTCGATCACAGATCTCTCTCTCTCTCTCTCTGCAGGTGGGACACAGCAGGTCAGGAAAGATTCAGATGTGTTGCATCCACATACTACAGAGGAGCTCAAGGTAATAAAACAGAATATATTAAGCATACTCTTGCTGTGTATCGTGTAAAATCAATGTATCTTTTGTTTTCCAGCCATCATTGTTGTCTTTGACCTGAGCAATTATAACTCTTTGGATCATGCAAGGTACAGTATGACCACTTATTTGGTTTCAAACACTGTTTGAAATGTCGTGAATCATGTCTGTCTCTGTTTATTCAGAGAGTGGCTTGAGGATGCCATGAGAGACAATGACCCTTCTAGTGTTCTCCTCTTCCTCGTGGGAACCAAAAAGGATCTTAGTGTGAGTTATTTTCAGTTTATCTCTTTAAAAATCCATTGCCACACTGCGCCTTTTACGTGATGTTGGCACATGAATATTTTCAATAATAAAAAATGCACAAAATTACACTGACAATCCCCAGATGGGGTTTCCTTGAGATAACTTGTCTAGATGAATCTTTCTCTCCCATAGCACCCAGATCAGTTGGCCCAAATGGAGCAAGAGGCTGTTCGACTCTCTGAGGAGATCAGAGCAGAATATTGGGCCGTGTCTGCACTGTCAGGTAGAGAAACATGTCTGTCTGAAAGACTTCTAACAGCAGTTGTTTTGAAAGCCATCAAACTATTTTGTGTGTCTGAGCTGATGTCAGAAAAAATAGTATTATTGTGAAATATCATGATACATTACATTAATACTTTTATTCAGCAAGCATGCATTAAATTGATCAAAAGTGACAGTAAAGACATTTATGTTACAAAATTGTTCTATTTAAAATAAATGTTGTTCTTTTGAGCTTTCTATTCATCAAAGAATCTGGAAAATAAATGACAGTTTTTACCAACATATTAGGAAGCAAAAACTGTTTTCAACATTGATAATATTAAGAACCATTATTATTAGAGCACCAATAATATTTGAGCACCAAATCAGCATATTAGAATCATGAATCATGTGACACTGAAGACTGATCAGCAGAGTATTGACTAATGAAAATTCAGTTTTGGCATCACAGGAATAAATTACAATTTATAATCGTTAAGTTGTAACAATATTTCACAACATTAACTTTTTTATTGTAAATTTGATCAAATAAATGTAGCCTTGGTGAGCATGAGAGACTTCTTTCAGAAGGGCATAAAACACGTAATGATTCCAAACTTTTGACTGTAGTGTTAGTAACATATGACATGATATCATATGTGTTTTTCTGTTGTCCTCTATAGGGGAAAGTGTGAGAGATTTCTTTCTACGGGTTGCATCACTTACATTTGAGGCCACTGTATTATCTGAGCTGGAGAGGAACAATTCTAGACAAGCTGGTGATATTGTCAGTAAGTTCTCTCATTACATCAAAATATGGCTAATTTCTGACATTTTACTTTCATGTTTTGCCCTGGAAATATTTCACCATGGTCATACAGAAAATGATATATGCATCTTTTCTTCACAGAAATCTCTAACAATCGTGATGAAAAATTTAAGAAGAGGCAATCCAGCTGCTGTCATTGACTAAAAGTGCAACTTTCAAACGGCAATAGAAGTGTTCCTGGAATCCAGACTTTGGTATGATGTCCCATAATGCCCTGACACACATCTTTGAGTGGAAGAAAAAATAATACAAACAGAGGACTTGGCCAGTGAGATGAGAATCTCAACAAGAATTCATCTGGAAGTGTATTAATGAATCCATGATATATTTCATGTTTCCTAGATATGAATTTGAAAGCGTTTTTCTTTATCGTTATTGTATTACATGTTTATTATGTGGACGCTCTGCAGTTGAGTTTCTCATGGACTATCAAATAACCAGAATCAAGTGAGTGACATTTTGTCCAAAAATATGTGAATTTTTGTCCCTAGCAGTATCATAAAGAGGCTTAAATCTGTAAATCTGTCTATAAATATTTGGATCTCATTTACTGGCATTTCAAGTCTATTACATAAAGCGATGCAAATGCCTGTAATTTGACGGTAATGAGTTCTGCCTTCACATTTGATTTTTGTCTTAGCAAACAGCAGTGTTTAAGTGCAGAAGACTTAAGAGGTCACATTAAATGCCCTCCTGGTGGTTCTGAGTGGATCTTTTGTAAATGTAGCCCTTGTTTTTCTTTGCATCACGAGTTTGACTAATATGATACATATGCCAGCACTCATGACCACAGGCTCTGCTGCCGTCTGCACCGACACGAGATTCCCACTGTGAGCTAAATGGAAGGATTGTTAAGACGTAAATGGAGAAGTATCACTTATGCAAAAATTGCAAAGCTAAAATGCGCAGCTCAACAAATATCCCACTGTAACAGAATTATATTGTGTGTTCTGAAATGTCCGCTCAAGTCCTCAAGAGAGAATAAAGGCTAAAAATCACAAAAAATGTGTCAAAAAATTAAATTGTTAGTAGCTTTGCCTTACATTTGACAGCTTGTGGAAGCTGCTTGTGTCTCTTAAGCAAAGGCAAATAATATTTCAACGAATGTGACAAGGAAAACTCTTTTAGTCACATCTTACAATCACAGTCTTGAAATTAATTATCTAAGGTCTGAAGCTTGAAGACAAACACTTCTCTTTACTAACTGAAATCAGTATAGACTGTTAAGAAACTGATGTTTAAAACAAATAAAAACACTTGAATCAGATGGGTTTCATTCGGACAACTTTATCAAAGGAAAGAAATGAAATGGATGTCAGCAGTGAAATACACTGAACAGAATGCTTTAGACACTGAGCTCACGTCCCATCCTGACCTAAAGGCATAGTTTAGCCTCAGTGCTAAAAGAACACATGATCAGGTCAGAAGCACTTCCCAGAACTTGGAAGATTCACTATACTGTTTGTGGGGAAACTATGTTTGCTGTGAAAATATTGTCACAGTATAAGGAGCCTGTTCATAAAGTTCACTTTGCTTAAATGTTACAATTTCTGTCTACAGCGATACATGGGATTGTACATGAAGGAAAGACACTGTTAAAAACAGCATGTGTGCAAACACCTTGAGGAAGTCTGGCCCAGCAAAGATACATTCACAAACACAAACAGCCCCCCAACTGAAAAAGCAAAAAAACTGATCAGAGGTCTCAGTATCTTTTAGCACAATAGTTCAGTTTACTTGTATAAGCACATTATGAAAAGTGATATGTGATTCTGAACTCAAAGATGACCTTAAAAACACCATTCTTCAATGTTTTGGATTTTAAATGCATATTCTGATCACTGTAATAATCACAAAAAACATGACATTTACAGGATCGCTTTCAAAGTCACATACTTCATTTTTAGCTGATAAATGAGTTGCTAAATAGATTAACAAAGCTCCCCAGTGCTTAATTCTTTGCGTAACAGCTCAACAGAACACAGATTTTGAATCATTACAGTGCTCTGGTTCATACTGAAACAGGGTTTTATTTAAATGTTTAAGCCAGATACAAAAAGAAAAGCTCTCTGTGTGGGTCTGAACTAATGATCTTACGTTGATTGAATACCAGCTCCCATGAGCACAAATCATGCAACGGCTCATGCTTTAAGCCTTTCCTTTTAAATTTAGTTAAAAAAACTGAAATGAAAAAGGGGGTGCATTATGCACGTACTTAAAAAAGAAAAAGAAAACCCTTGTGACAAACATTTATTATAGGTCCATTTCCTAAATCTGTTTGTCGTCACCATATTTCAAGTGTTTGTCTTCGTATCAGTAGCTCTGAATGACTCAAAGAAATACTTCTAGCAGCGAAAGAGCGAAAGACGGAGGGTGAGAGATGGGATGCGGATGGATTGGATTTTATATGAGATGCCTGAACACCCCCCTTCCAAACTCCTATCGGTCCATCTCGTCCAAGAGGGGAGTGGCGTCTCCGGCGATGGACATGGGAGTGCTCTCGATCATGGGGCTGGGTGAAGGTCGGGGCGTCATGCGGGGCGTCTTTTGCTTCCGCCGCTCGGCTTCTTTCTCTTGCAGCCACTGTTCAGCCATCTTACCCCAGTCCACGGCGGTGTGGGAACTTGGCCTGGAGGGAACACAGTTTTAGTACTTTGCTCTGTAATGGATTATGAACCAAGCACAGATGCTGCTATAGAAGTCATAATAACAGAAACCACAGAAAAAAACAAGACTAAAGAAAAATGGTCAAAAGGGTCAATTTTTTGAAATTGAGATTTACACATCATATGAAAGCTGAATAAATAAAGCTTTCCATTGATGTATGGTTTATTAGGATAGGACAATATTTGGCTGAGATACAACTATTTGAATATCTGGAATCTTAAGGGTGCAAAAAATAAAAAATAAAAAATAATAATAATTCAAAATACTGAGAAAATCACCACTAAATCTGTCTAAATGAAGTCCTTAGCAATGCATATTACTAATCAAAAATGAAGTTTTGATATATTTATTGTAGGAAATTTACAAAATATCTTCATGGAACATCGATAATTTCGATAATCAAAAAAAAAATCGATAATTTTGACCCATACAATGTATTTGTTGGCAATTGCTACAAATATACCCATGCTATTTATGACTGGTTTTGTGGTCCAGGGTCACATTTGTGAAGGAACAGATGCATCAAAAACCACTCATTCAAATTAAAATGTTTATAGCATTGAATTTTCACACAGAAAATTCATCATGTGACATGGTTTTGCATTTTCAAGAAAGCAGTAGTAGCACTCACTTGGGCTGTGGTGTCCGCACTCTCGATGACGAGGACGATGGTGTGGAGGACGAATGCTGATGGTGTCCGTGTGAGGATTGTGGGGTGCTGCTGGGATACTGGGGCGTGGTCATGGCCTGCTGCTGGCCAGGTGTGGTGTAAGAGTAGCTGGGCGTCATCATGGGCGTGGCCATCGGCTGCTGGGGCGTTGCGAACACCTTGAAAAAACAGGAAAGGAAGGAATGTGAAATATTAGCGGGCCTGGTTTTGAGATTCAATGAGTTAAAGAGTTGACTGAGTGCATAGGTTCAGGTTTCGTACATGGTAAGCGCTGCTGCTGCCGCCACCTCCTGCACTGCTGCCACCACTGTAACCATACTGACTGGAGGCCCACTGGGCCGGCGTCGTGTTGGGATTCTGGCCCTGGCCTGTAACCGCCGCTATGGCGTTGAACATCTGGGATGTCATGTTTCGCGGAAGAGCGTTGACGGCTCGAGTCAAGTCTGAGAGCGAGGGGACAGATTTGGGTTTTAAAAATACATTACTTCAAAAAAAAAAAAAAAAATCATTCCTGTTGTTTTCAAGGAGAACATCAGCATTTCTGACATACCGGCAATGTTGATGTTGGCAGGTGTGGCGTTCACTGATGCTGGTGTTCTCGTTCTGCTGCTGGTTGGTGTGACGCCTTTAGAGAGACAACGAAAACGTTACATTACAAGGAAAAATAAGAATGCTAGGTCAGAGCTGGAGTGCAGATGGAGACTACTAACCTGGAACTGGATCCTGGTAGTGGTCCTTGAACCAGCGGAAGAGACCATTGACTGTAGGGAACATCTGAGAGCGATACCTAAAGCCATCTGGAGTGATGGTTACATACTCTACCCTATAAAACAAAACACCAAAGGCAAACATTTACAAATGCATGCTATATATGGGAGTTGTGCCCTGCTTTGGTAGGGTAATGAGCATTACCTTGGCTTCCCTCTAGGCTGGTAACCCAGCAGAAATTTGCCTGGCAGGTCTCTACAAGCTGAAACAAAGTAGGGGATGAATGTCGGCTTCTCTTTTTTGGTCCTTACGAGAAGCTCCTCCATTTTCTGTACAAAGGCAAGAAAGGATAAATGCACAATTGTACAATTTATAGTGGCCATTTTATCTCTAAAAAGTGCAGAAATCAAGATAAAGAGAAAAAGAAAAGTGTGGGTCCTAAAAATGTTAACACACCTTCCTATCACCTCCATTGCACTCCTGGAAGTACTTGTGGCTGAGCAGATCTCGTGCGAATGCAGCCATGGGCTGGACGTACCTGGCTGTGATTTCATCCAGATCCTCAAACTCCTGTAGACAACCATGACTACCGTTAGATTTCTAGTTAAAAATGCTGTTCTTTTGAACTTTCTATTCATCAAAGAATCCTGAAAAAACACATCATGGTCCATATTACGGAGAACAACTTTTTTAAACAATAAGAAATATTCCTTTAGCTTGAGCAACAAATCAGCAAATTCAAATGATTAGTCATGTGACATTGAAAACTATAGTAAAGGATGCTGAAAATTCAGCTTTGCATCACAGGAATAAAATTTAACAATATTAACACAAAAATTATTTAAATAACAATATTTCTCTATATTTCCATTTTAAATAATTACAGCCCTGGCAAACATAACAGGCTTATTTCAAAATCATTAAATAAATCATATCTCAGACCCCAAACTTATGAACAATAGTTTGTGTGTGGCATACAACAACAGCTCACCTCATTGTTGATCCAAAGAGTATGTCCAAGGCTGAACGCATTCTCTTTACCCTCCTCACGGATGTCCACATGCTGATAGATCCCATCAGCCACCTTCCATGTGACCGTCAGGTGGTTCTCCCCTTTACTGCTGGGTCGAATCACCACATCACCTTGGTCCATGGATTCCATCATCTTCTCCGCT
>JAFVLL020033975.1:0-12984 GCA_021397915.2 Tor tambroides | reverse complement strand
GCAGAGGACTGATTCAATGATGGCAGAGTAAATTAATTAATCAGAAAGAAATTCATTTAGTTGTCAATGAAAATGTGGATTTAGTTTTATTTAGTTTTATTCGGCTGTTCTTACTACCAGCTTCATGTTTTTAGTCTCTTTTTATTTCTTTATTTTAATGAATGCACTGTCGGGGGCCCCAGAAGTCCAAGCCTGGCACTAAGACTTGTTACGCACAATAAATGTACAGCCCTTGCCTTTGTTGAAGATGAAAATAAAAATACTGATGCAAAGGCATCAAGATATAAATCTAGATTAAAAAAGAAAAATGTTAATAGTGCAAATTTAATTAGGTAAAGATGGGTTATGGTTATATGGCCATGTAAACATTAAAGAGACAAAGTAACTCCATATAGATTTTTTGTATTATGTATACTGAAAAAAAGCAACACTAAATAAGTTTAAATAAATGTTTTCGTTGACAACTAAATACATTTCTTTCTGAAATAATGCTCTAAAACATGTATAAGACAAAATAACAAGAGCATACCCTGACACAAACTGAAAATTACATTTGACAACAAGACATTTCTGATTAAAATCTGTTTTCCTGTTCATTTGCATCTCGTTCTTGGATCTTTTGCTTTCTTCTATTCTGCTCAATAGGACTAGTTTTGATCACTAAGTATAAAAATAAATTTCCACACAACACCTTTAAAATTTAATCAATCAATAAATGAATAAAAATTAAAATTGTACCGATAGTAAATTTCCATCATGTTTACATTAGATAGCAATGTGCTACTTTAAAACATCTTTGAGAGCAATGCTTTACATATTATATATAAACAGATTACATATTCCTCAATATGAATCTTAACAGCCACTGACACAAACACTGAACTTCCTCAAGCATTGCAATAATGATAAAATGCATTAAATATTACAAATACAGGCAATCTTATTTCATTAATCAGTGCTTTTACTGATGACCTTCGATGATTAAATCTCAGCATCCCTTGGCAAAGACTGTACTCTAGGTAAACAATGTCACAGCTGTTTTTCATGTTTTATTTTTCTGACTTTAGGCTGGATCTTGTTGTGGATTGGGTTTTTCTCTGAAGGCCTGATGGCAAAGCGGCTGGAAAGTGAGGTGCAGCAGATAAAACCTGTAACTCAGATCATAAAATCAATTTTACAGCATTTGTCCCTCGAAGCGCTGATCGTCCCTTCACCATCTCCAGACAGACCACAAGTACAATCTTCTGCAGCACAACATGAAGAAACACTCCTCCTGTTTGCTGAATGAACTTCATTAATTCTGACAGTATCAGTCTCCAATGCTTAAATGCGTGCAACTTGGACGCTATATAGCACTATTCTCATTTATTCTCATTGTGAAATATCCTACTCAATCATTTCAAAAGAGTTTGACCAGTTGCATTGTAAATATTGTTGAGTTACCTAACCATATTTGTTCAACTAACATGAACAACATACATACAGTTTCTGAAACTCTATGTCTATCTATGATCATTACTGACTGGCAGTCATGCATTTAGTCATTAAAAATCATATCAAACATAATGTAACAAATGATAAACAATAATTTATAACATTTATTTATATACAAACACTAATAAATAGCAATGATACTCACCAGCAAAACAACTGTCAATGAACTAATGTCTGGTTTCAGTCGATGATCCCTTGAAAAGTCCCACTCTTATTACATGGACCTTTACATGGACAATGACAATAATATTAATAATAATATATTTCAAATAACATTTGAAAAACCTGTGTAATATATTGATATATTTTTTAAACATGCATAAAATATTTAAATGAAATTCATGTACATACCTCTCTTGTTTAAAAAATATCTTATTGCTGAGGTTAATATTTGTTTGACTTCAAATGGACATTTTGGAAACAAAATGTTTTCTTTATACAACCATGCTTAATTAACGAGTGAAGGAGCTATTTTGGTACCATTCACAACTTCTGACAACAGTATCAGAAATAATTGCTTACTGTACTGTACATAAGCTTATACTCTGTACATGGAAAGAATATGGAAAACATATTTACATAAGCATGTGTTCATACACCTACTGCTGCATTATAAGCCCTAAAATGTAACTTTCTTAGATGTTCACTCCAAATCTCCCTCATGTTGGTCTAAACAAACACTAAGATGTTCTTCAAAATGTCTTCTTTGTATGTCATAGAAGATAGGCTAAGTCATATTTGGAACGACATGATGGACCTCTTTTTGTTTCTCTTCTTCAACTGATGTTTGTGCGTGAAGAGGATCATGGCATATTTTCCGATCTGTTGTCAAAGTCAAAAACTATCAGTCACCTTTGAGACATCATGTAAATTTCTCAGCATTCTTACCTTAAATGTTTACTAATATATATATATATATATATATATATATATGATTAAATATATGTTTATCAGTTTAAGCTGGCATGAAGCAATACGACTAAAAAACACATTTACCTGGTTTGTAGAACCTAATCTTCCCAAGTCACATTATTTATTTATTTATTTATTTATTTTATTTATTTATTTTTTGGCAAATGAGGTTTACCAAAGAGATCCCATTATACTCAGTGTCTTTAGTGTAGAAATATTTAGCCACAGACATTTTGAGGGGCATAAATAAATAATTGGCACTATGGGAGTGGGAGCTTGTTAATACAAATTATCCAGTTACAAATATATAATTAAAAGAGAATACAGCACACTCTGTAATAATTTCAGAATTTATAGAGTGGGCTCTGCCTCACTTTCTGCACACTGGGCAAAGTTATGTCCAGTGGACGTCTTTTTATGTCTTTGCAGACGTTGAAAAGACGTCCACTGAGGAGCCAGAATGTAAGTTTTTATGACGTCTTTTTTTGACCTGTTCTGCACGTCCGATCTAGACGTTCAGTGAACCTCCATACAAGGTTAAAAACTAGTTCAAATGTGGTCAGTGGACATATTTTTAACATCATTTAAGGTTCATTTAGACATAATTTATACTGTTTCTGGACCAAATATACACTCTCAGGATGCATTAGATTTAAACTCATGCTATTTCAAAGTAATTTACATTTGTAATTGCAAAGCAACTCACAGACACTGTGTTTGTCCAAAAATCATGAAAATAAAAGAATCTTCACTGAAACAGCATTGACGTTTATGAGATAATTAAATGATGAAATAACTGATGACTGAGCATGTGGTAAAGTCAACTGCAAATCAAAGACAATAAATCTCTGAAGATCTCAGCAGAGGAGGATCAAACATCTCCACAAACAGCATCACCAGCTTCACTCATTAGAGTGACTTTATTTCTGTCAGACATCTATAGCTTTTATTGATAATTACCAGAGGTTTACATGTTGATATGTTTTATTTGAACTCACCACTGTGGTGGAGAGTGTTTGCTTTAGTTGGAATCTTGGTCGACATACTTATAGTGCTAGCTTTTATTAGGCTCCTGTAACAGTGTGTTTGTAAAAGCATTGTTATTGTGGTAGTGAAAGCTGAAATCAAGTGTTAACATCTTTCTGTTAATGATGACAAAGTCATAAAATTAACATCTCATATTGTGTTTTAACTGTTGTTCATATATTTATGGATGAAAAGCATGTACACAAAAAATGAGCAAACCCAACATTTCGTCACATACAGACATCAAGATTTTGCACATGAATCACAACAACAAATAAAAATCAGGAATTAAGGATGAGTTTGTACTATAAAGCCACCCATCATGCATTGCAGCATGAAGCTTTTTTGCTTGTTTTGATTGTCACCGTTGTTGTGATTCATGTGCAACACATTGATGTCTGTATGTGACCACATGAGGCATTTACTCAAAATATCTCATGCACTTTGTCCATCTTCAGAATAAGTGATCACTCCAATGCTCTTGGTGTCTGTACTGCAGCTTCACAAGGTTTGGTGGCTATAAATGCCAAAATATGAAACAGTACTTAAAACTACATCAGATGCTCAATTTGTGATGATTTTATCATCAAAAAGCTAAAAACATCTGATCTCACTTTAGTTTGGCTTCTTTCGCCATAACAATTGTGTTTCACAAAGACACAGTTACAGCAGCCAAAGAAAAGCGAACACAAGAAGTACGAAGACTAAGATCCCAGCTAAAGAAAACACTTTCCAATTTTTCAAATGAAACAAATATCAACATTTAAAACTCTGGTAATTATCAATAAAAGCTATAGATGTCTGACAGAAACAAAGGCAATCTAATGAGTGAAGCTGGTGATGCTGTTTGTGGAGATGTTTGATCATCCTCTGCTGAGATCTTCAGAGATTTAATGTCTTTGATTTGCAGTGATTTTACCAAATGCTTAATCATCAGTTATTTGATCATTTAATTAAACACTGTTTCAGTGAAGATTATTTTATTTTCATGATTTTTGGACAGTGTCTGTGAGTTGCTTTGCAATTACAAATGTAAATTACTTTGAAATAACATGAGTTTAAATCTAATGCATCCTGAGAGTGTATATTTGGTCCAGAAACAGTATAAATTATGTCTAAATGAACCTTAAATGATGTTAAAAATAATAACACAGTATAAATGGCTGTCCCACATTAGCCAAAACTGAAACGTCCTGTCCTAATGAAGGACGACAAAGATTGCTTTAAATAGAAATATTCTTTACACATTTGAACAATGTTATTGCAAATATTGATGTACAAATACATCTGAAATATAATTTGAAATCAATTCAGAGCAGTGTTTTGTTTATAACAGATTTACTTCATTAACATTAATTTAACATTATTTTTAATTCACTGACCTGTGAGTGGACTTTAGAAGAGGAGCGTCCTGTCGGATGATAGTCATGGCCACATTCACACACACCAGCCATCGTCCAAAAGAAGAGATGAATGGTCTGAAGCTTTTTATCGCATCAGTCAGCCACACACATTACTCACGATCAAATGTCAGCCGAAAAGTCCCTGTGAACCGAATATAGGCTTATTCTCTGTCAGAAGCGTAGCGTCCCTGAACATTTACGCATTTAGCAGACACGTTTACCCGAAGCGGATTACAGTGCATTCAGGCTATTTTATCAGCATGTGTGTTCTCTGGGAATTGAACCCACGACCTTTTGCGCTCCCAACGCAATTTTCTACCACGGAGTCACAGGGACATACAGCACAACAGAAGATGTGTGTGTGGTTTAGTGAGAAACAAGAGTCATAATCAGACAGACTGACTCTATCAAGAAGACTGGGGGAATGTCCCTGCGTGCGATTACTACAAAGAGGGACCCCCCTCCCACCACCACCCATTCAGAAAGTCATTGTCTCTGTTTGCAGATTAGCTTCTGTTTAGTAGTTTGCATGTCAGCGAGTATGGAACGTGGTGACGGATTTTCTGACTCTGAATAAATTCGGGAAGACTGGGGAAAGTGCCCCAGACCGCGATTACTACCGAGGGTGAACCCCCACCCACACCAGACAGCGACTATCGCCATTCCTGCGCTTCTGGAGAACTGACCGCTCCGGAAACGTTTGGAGGATCAGAGGAGAACTGTAGATGTGGAAACACCCTTAGTTTCTCGTAATGATGAGAAACTTTGAATGACGCATACTGTACTGATATGCATGCGCACCAGTCTATAGACAGCTAACCCTAACTAACCCTACTGAAAGCTGTAGCAAAGCAGAAATCTTCTCTTAAATCTAGTGCATTCTGTGTATGAATAGGCTACATAGCTATTTTGTCGTTTATCTACAGTCGACCTTTTTTGTTTTCTTTCTTTTTTTTTTTTTTTTCGGAAATATTCCACAGATTGAATAAGCAATTTCACTTTCATGGGCTTTTTAATAGGCTTGAACAGTGCCGTGCACAGGTGTGTCCCAGTAGCTCTGTGCCCTCATCGGCTGAGGTGCCCCTCTCACCCCATCGCAACTCAAAGCTGTCTGATTAGCTCCGCTAAAGATCCACTGATTGCACGAATCCGCTCCGTGTTTCCCCGCCGCTCCGCAGCATCAAACCAGGCATCACTCACAGTCTGTGCGCCGCTCTCTGGAGACGACAGTTCCTGAAGCTCGTTGCATTAAAAGGTAGATGCATTATTACAATCCACATTACAGTCAGTGGAGGATTCGCTGAATTAGTAATTTGGTATAAATAATGCCTTCACACAAAAATAAAAAAATAAATAAAAAAATAAATAAAGATATAGAGTCTCTCTAAGAGAGAGAAAGAGCGAGGTGAGGCTCTAAAGACAGTTCAACATCGCAAAGATGGATTCAAAGCTCCAGTAAGCCAGCACGTAAATCACCATGTAGAATATAATTAGAATTAAGTATATTTCATATTCTAACCGCTTGTCTTAGTTGATACTAGTAATCTATAACACATATTTATAGCCATATTAATAGCAGGCCTATAAATAGTTAAAAAGGGAATAGGCTATCGATGTTCTAAATGAGTTGTTGTTATAGAATATACTATAGGCCTAGATTCATGCTGTTTAATATTAAATTAAATGTCTAATATAGGCTATACTTCCATTGAAGATGAGGCAAAAGCAAGTTCAGAGAATGAGAGAGAGCCCACTCTATCAAAACATCTAAAGTATGAAATTATTACAGCGTGTGCTGTCTTAATTGTATGTGTAACATCTGGATAATTTGTAAGCTCTCACCACCTTAGTGACCCTTTTTTTGGTTTGGGCCACTGCCCTTAACTGCCCTTAACTATCAAAGGCATTCGCCTTGTCCAAATACCCACACTTGCGGTCTTGGCCACTTGAGAGCGCGTGCACGCGACAGGAAGTTGTGCGCAAGACTGCCCCAGTCCTCAAAATGCCAAAGTGCTGTGCCCTAAATGGATAATAATTCGTTACATTTACATAGTCTTTTCAAGGTACTCCAAGCGCTTAACTTTGGATATTAAACTTAGGCTATCTAGAACAGTGGTTCGCAACTTGTTTGTGGTTTGGCCTTGGGACTCACGATTTCCCATGGTCATCAAGCCGACCGACTTACCATATATAATTTGTGCAAAACAAACAAACAAAAAACAAACACAAAACCAAACAAACAAAAACAAAGCATATTTATTTCACAAAAAATTAAGTTAACTGTTAAGAATATGATTAATACTGAGTAAAACAGCAGTCCCAAACTAGTTTGTGTTAATACAATTAAGTTGGTTTGAGCCACCACAGTCATTTAAACATATACAAAATGACAGAAAGTGAAAATAACAAGGTATTTTCGGGTTATGGAAACAACAGTCACCATGGTGAATGCATAGGCTACTAACATGAACTGTTAATGAAACGTGGAAACTACTCCTGAACAGAATTAATATAATTCAAATCCTTCCCAGCTAACACTGCAGTAGTTATGTGATTTATCGGTACTGTACTTTAATTTCACGCGTTGCATGCTCGTATAGTTTCTGAACAGTGCATGGTATAACATCTGAGGTGAGAGACTTTTTATTTCGTAACAAGTTACGAAATAATGATAGAATAACGACACTGTCAACAGCTCATCTAACCGCAGACACTGAATCGATACAGGCGCTCTTTACTTAAACTGCATCTGTCAGAAGTGCCAACAGCTTTCATGCGCATCTTTTAAAATAAAAATCTCGCATCAGGAAAAAAAAAAAAAAAAAAAACTAACTGGCAGCAAGCAGCGATTACCGGGGTTCAAGCACTTTAGACATTCAATTAAAATAGCAATTTTTTTGGTAAATTCAGGCAATTTACCAAAGAAATATAATTATTTTTAACAGTTAACTCATAAACGTAAACACACCCCTGAACACAGGAAACAACAAAACAACAGAAGATATGTGTGTTGTTTAGTGAGAAACAACAGTCATAATCAGACTGACTGACTCTATTAAGAAGGCTGGGAGAATGTCCCTGTCCTGCAATTACCCCCCTCCCCCCATCCACTCAGAAAGTCAGTGTCTGTTTGCAGATTACTATTTAGTAGTAGGCATGTCTGGGGTATGGAACATGGTGACAGAATATTTCAGGTAATTTACCAAAGAAATATAATGATTTTTAACAGTTATGACAGTTATAGCGCCACCTATGGTTAAATTTACAATAAATGTTGCGTGCTTGTTTAGAATCATGTCGCATATGCTCACCGATTTTCATGAAGTTGAGTTTTTCTTTAGGATTTATAGGCTTTTGAGTATAATTGGCCATGTCCCTTTAAAAGTGATGATGTTGTAGCTTACCAAAGTGTAAAGTTCAATTTTTTTTTTTTATTTATTTATTTATTTTTGATAATTATGGATCTAGAGGGTCCCGAGAATTGTACTGCAGTGGTTTTGTTGCAATCGAGTGAAAAACCTAGGACTAGTTTGCCAAAGTAGCCTTCTAATCTTGAATGACCAGTTTGATTGACAGCACTGGTCCTAGAAGCAAAGTTATTCAGAATGAGGAGATCTATCATATGATATGAAGATCTAGTGTATGTGTGAGTATATGAACTTTTTCCTTTAGAAGTTAAATTAATTTTCAATAGAAATGTTCTTTTTGAAGACTTTTTTACTGTTATAGTGCCACCAATGGTCCGATCTTGATGAAACTTGGCATGATTGTTAAGAGTTATCTGACAAATATTTTCACCAAGTTTTGTAAAGTTTTGAGTTTTTGTTTAGGTTTTTGGGCATATTTGGCCACACCCCTTTTCTAAATGACCCCGTTATAGCTAACCAAAGGACAAAATTATATTTTTTGTTTAATAATTATTGATCTAGAGAGTCCAGAGAATTGTGCTGCTGTGGTTTGATCGAGATTGAGCTAAAAAACCTAGGATTAGTTCGCAAAAGTAGCTTTTTAACATATTGAGAATATTTAATGAACTATTTGACTGACAGCAGTAGTTCTTGAGGCAAAGTTGCTCATTATGATGAGTTCTATCAAATGTTATGAAGATTAAGTGTATGTGTGAAAAATCGTGCAATATGCAATCATTTATGTACTTGAAAATGCAATTTCTCCCCCAGTGGTCAATTTCTTTCAAAATTGTTACATACCTTTGGGGCCATGGGTCAAACATGCCCACCAAGTTTCGTTCCGATCGGCCTCCGTTAGCCTTGTCTAATAGGTGCTCAAATTCATTGGCAGATGGCAGCCATGTTTTTTTTAGATATGCCAATGTCATCATAGACTCTTATGGCACATCGGACAAAGACACTGCATACCAATTTTCAGGTCAATTTAACTAACACTTGTGTAGTTATAGCCATTTTAATTAATTTTTTTTTTTTATTTGTCCAAAGATTGAGCTCTTTCACATGTGTACCGAGTTTGGTGAAGATATCTCATTCTGTTCATGAGTTATAGCCATTTTAGTAAAAATGGCCCCACCCCCTCATGAAAGTTTTGATGTCCCTTTGCAACAGTGAGTCGAGATTTCATTTTTTTTTAAATAACTATTGATATTCACTGTTCAAACACTATTTCGCAAAAGTAGATCTAGAATTTATTTAAAATGGCAGGAAAACCAGACCTCAAATAGAGCAAATCTGACTTTCTAGGCTTTTGTCTGCCTCGACCCAAGGATTCCAAAAGTGTAAAAGTCTACGACAGTCTAGGGGTCATGAGCGATTTTGCATTTTTGTTTGCCGTAGAGCCCCCTAGTGGCCGATTAGGGCGAGACTTTGTCAGGTTCTCCCCAAATTGAGCTCTACCATATGGCCAAGTTTCAAGTATCTAGGCCTTACGGTTTGGTCTGCACAATCAGTTTTACGGCAGAAATTTTTTTTTAAAAAATCCTTACAATTACAATAGGGTTTCAGCACTTTGTGCTTGAACCCCTAATTATGTTTTTTGTTGTTGCTGTCGTTTCATTGGCCGTATTTCCGTGACCCAACAGTTGAGAAACACTGATCTAGAATACCGCTTCAGAGCAGTATTCAAGACTAAGCGTATTCCATCATGCATCATTTTCTGTAAATAAATCGTGAGACTTTTTGCCGAGATCTCGTGAGAGGCCACAGAAACCTTTCCAATGTAAGTTAAATATTAATATAATAATTAAATATTATATATAATTTGGCAGAAACAGTGTTTTATGTTTATTGGTGCAAATATGAGTAGTGGTGATATTTGTTTTGTACAACATTTGCAACTGCTTTTTATCACTTAATTAGAAACATCACAAATTAAATTGTGTCATGTTATTAAAGGGACTACTGAACAGACATTTAGAAGTTGATTTTAAAATGTTAAATATTTAAAATTAAAACTGAAATAAATCTCTGTAAACACTTGCATTTTTACAACACTATAAATGTAACCCATCAGGTATTGAAAAGTTCGACACACACTTGTGGTCTTCATCCTCACTTGAACACTTGGGCCAAACACAGGAAATACATCATATAAGTTGTCAAGTGCAAAGACCGTAAAATGTGGGTATTTCAACAAGGCAATCGAAATGGCAAGGCCCCTTTCAAAACTATGTCAACTACTCGACTTTTTCATCATATATGGCTGTCTTGACTGGAAAATATGGTATCATTTGACTCATGTTTTCCTGTGTGACAAGACAAGAAATGTTTTAGGTTTTTACATAGGATACGCCCCCTTGTATTTTTTTTTTTTTCTGTTAAACAAAAGTGTGTTCAGAATAGTTATCATAGTTTTAGTGACACTGACAGAAATTATAAAATCAAGTATGAAAAATGTCCAGAGTTTTCATGTCATTAGATTTTTAATAAAAAAATAAATTTGTACCCTAATGAGTCACGTGTGCAGCCTTCATGGATGGAAATTTCCTATTTCCCACTTATGAAGTCATGATTACGAGTTTGTCGTATTCAAGTGCTTTAATGTCAGAAAGAATAAAATGTAGCATCCCATTGGTTGACAATCATATAAACATTCACCGCGCTATACATGCAGTTTGCTGACAATTCTGGAATTTATGTCAAATACATGCTTATTTCACTGCTTATAAAACATACAATATTCTTTGAATGATCGTTCATATCTTGCCTATAAATACACTACTTTAGTGCCAAGACAAAGGAATGTAGTTGTTGTGAGAACAGCATTGACAGCAGTAATGGTTGTCCCCTCCACCATGTTTACAGTTTATGACCTGCCCAATTCGGAACCTTGGGTATCAAAATTATTTTTCGAATTTCCCAGTAGTAAATACGACTTGAGAGGCCGTTCACATCCAATTTCCGATTAGGAAACTCGTATTTACGATAATTCCGATAACATGTGAAGGCAGTATAAATAACATGTGGGCCTACTTTGGGTGTCTTGCTCATTATCATATTGATTTTCAAATAAAAGCAACAGAGCTTCAATTAAATGCAGTTTACAGCAACTAATCGCACACTTGTGACTCCTTTCTCCCCTCAAAGCACACAATATGACACAACATATGTAATTAGACTCACTTGAAGAAGAGACTCACATGAAATCATACAGGAGAGAATACAGTCAGTTCGGTGTTAATTTTGTCAACGAAGACGATGACGAAAAATATTCATTAATAAACCTTTTTTCTGTGACTAAGACTAGACGTTGACGAGCTAATATTAATATATGATGATGAAAACTATGATGAAATTTATGCTGCATCTTCGTCAACAAGACAAGACAAGACAGGACTAGAATGTTATTTGAGGACTACCGGACATTCAAAATACATCCTATAGGCTAAGTTAACTGTTTTGTCTTTCAAAATGTGCGTCCCTGTCATTGGATTACAAACGGATAAGGGGCGTTCGCATATGTAGTCTCAGTATGGCAGCCACAGCAGACAGATAGGCTACCAAAACGCAAACTAGTGATCTGAAACAATGGCGCCAGCACCTGAAGGGTTAGGGATAGGGTGACCAGACATCCTGTTTTTCCCGGGAGTCACAATTCATTGTTGATTAACTTGACGGAAGCTGATAGAAGCTCTCTCGCGTGCACGCTCCACTTATTCAGTTTTCATACAGTTCTCAGTTCTCAGTGTTCAGTGTCACATTTCGGGGCATGGAAATGTCACCACAATAACAGACACAATAAAAATGTGAAACTCTCATGTATTTTAAAGATTCTATGCTGCAAACGTTAAAAATTTCACTCCCTTTTTAAACTCCACTGTTTATTTGATCCTGATAAGTGTTTGTTGTCACAGTTGTAAACATGATGGCTTTCTTCTTTCGTGAGGGGGTTTGGCGCCACGGTATCTTTGTTTCCAGGAGGAACGTTAAAGAATGCCACACTGGAAATCCTGTATAATTCAACCAATCCAACAATGACTTTGACACTCCTGAAGTGTTTCCAGATAAGTGTACCATATGCTTCAGACATTTAGTCAACGTTCCGTGGGCGTGACGTCTGAAGCCTAATTTATACTTCTGCGTCAAACCTACGCCATAGCCTACGCAGAGACACACAGGCCTACGCTGTAACCTACGCCGTACCTGACCTGCACCTCTCCAAAAATCTAACAGCACGTCAATTCTACGCGGACAGCAAGCACTGATTCGTCTGCTAGAACCCCACCCTCCAGATGTACTTGAGTTTTGTGTGCGTTTATGAGCACTGTAATATAGTTTAATGTCACACCTTCTTATTTGAAATAAAACAAAGTAAAGAACAAGTGTCTTATCCTTTACTATGCTACACAGTATTATACATCAGTAGTTGTCCACGACAAACAATGTTGATCTGCTGTGATACATGTCCTTATGGAGACTGAAAGAATGCCGCCATCTCCTGTTCCGTTGTTGTCCCCTTTTTGTAGTTTTAAATAATGATCTAACGTAATGATTTCATATTTGTCACGTCATGGCTATGATGCTTCTCCGATGAGCCACGCTTCTTCTTCGGCTTTTGCCGTGGTACTGTGGGTTACACCAGCAACATGCCCGTGGACACTGCAGACTAGCGACGTGGACGACGACGCAGAAATATAAATGAAAACTGATGCACAGCTTATGGCGTAGAGGCTACGCGTAGG
>JAFVLL020033974.1:0-43408 GCA_021397915.2 Tor tambroides | reverse complement strand
TCTATCTATCTATCTATCTATCTATCTATCTATCTATCTATTGGTCTATCAGTCTGTCTGTCTGTCTTTCTGTCTGTCTGTCTGTCTGTCTATCTATCTATCTATCTGTCTATCGGTCTGTCGGTCTGTCTGTCTATATATCTATCTATCTATTGGTCTATCTGTCTGTCTGTCGGTCTGTCTGTCTGTCTGTCTATCTATCTATCTATCTGTCTGTCTATCTATCTATCTATCTATCTATCTATCTATCTATCTATCTATCTATCTATCTATCTATCTGTCTATCGGTCTGTCAGTCTGCCTGTCTGTCTATCTATCTGTTCAAATGTAGTATGTAGAAATCTCTTTTATGAAGGGAACTCACTTATAGATTTATTTAGTATAATTTTTCCAGAAAAGGTTTTAGAATTTTTATCATATGTTAATATAAAAAAATCTTGTGTAAAATAACTTGTGTTTGTTTGTTTGCTGGTTTTTATTGTGTTCATTATACTTGTATTTTTTAAATTGTTTTTACCATGAAAATAGCCTAAGATGTTGACATAAAAATATACTACTACTACTACTACTCATTCAATCTATCTATCTATCGTTCAATCTATCATTCTATCATTCTATTTGTCTGTTCATCCATTAATTCATTGGCATATGGAATGAAGTTTAAATAAATTGTCTGACAAACTGAAGTCATTGAACTTGTGCACTTTGGTACATCTCTCTATTCAGGTGTAGACATGGTGTTCATGGACATTTCTGCACATGTTAGATCAGTAGGTAAAACATGGGTGGCATCCATTAGTATCTTGGTTGATGGAAAAATCAATGGTGTTCTGTGAGAGCAGGAGGAGTAAAATCAGACTGGTGTAGTGTGTCTTTGGTCTGTCTGTCAATGCTTTAAGAGTCAGTATGCAGCTACTGCTGAGTGTCCTGGTCAGAAAAGAGCTGTAATCAGGGATCTCATCTGTGTAGAAGGGCCGCTGGTGTCAGTGGAGTGGATGTGAGAGCTGATATTACAGTACTGAAGCAAACTGAATCTTTATTTAAAGTGAATTGTTGCCAGCAGCTGTTTGCTTCATGGAGGGGGTGAAAAGTTCATGCTGAAACTTAAACTGTGGATTCTTTCCCCAACTGACTTTAATGGTGAACTAGAGTCAAGAACTTTGGAGTTCAGAAGTTCAGTGTTATTTTTTTTCCTGAATGTTCAGTTTTTTAAAAAATTGTCTTAAAATCTATTATTTTATTTATTTATTAGATGCTTCATAACCAAACTGGACGTGCAAAGTTTGACATATTTAAATAGTCTGTTGGATATTCTTACTGTGCAGTTTTTGTTGATTTCAAAGCAGTGTTTTTCTTTTTTTTTTTTTCATTTCAGATTTCACATCCCAGTTGGAATGTAGTAAAAAATGTTGTTCTTTGGAACTCTTTTATTCAGTTAAACAGCAGGGTATTGGAAATGAACAGCACGTTTAACTGGCAGTGTGGCTCTCTGTTGCATTGAGTCATTTGATAACTGTAACATGTCTCAGACTCTGCTGCAATCCAGGGGTCCCATGCGTGGCTTCACAGGAGATTCAGAGCTATTTTTGCAGGAAATGTGGGTCAGCGGTTTATTGTCCTCTTTAACCAGTGTCTTCCATCCACTGAAACGTAGAACAGAAGTTCTTTGAAGAGCACAAGAGGTAAGGAAATAATTGGATTTCTTTGTACAGAACCCCAACAGATGTTTTCTCCCTTGATGAGAAATATTCACTTCTTTTAGTTTTGTGTATACATTCAAAAAGGTTTTACAAGAAAATACAATTTCAGCCTTTCTACTATAAAATGTCATGTTTAATTCAATGCGGAACTTGCATTTTCTTTGTAATTATTTGTGAAATTTACTAGCAATTCCTAAGTGAAATTTGTTTCTACACCAATTTTTGGTTATACTTTGTTATAGGGACCAATTCTCACCATGAAGTAGTTGCTTATATTAGCATGCATATTATTAACATATTGGCTGTTTATTAGTACTTATAAAGCACATATTCTGCATGACCATATTCTGCATCCCTATACTTGTCAACTACCTTACTAACTTTTAATAAGCAGCAAATTAGGAGTTTGAGGCAAAAGTTGTGTATTACAGTATCCATATGTGTATATGGTCTCTGAGGAGGGAAAAAGTCCTCTATGCCAGACAAAAATTAAATTGCTGGGTCTAAAATGGATCGCTGTTCAAAAATTTTGAAGTGAACATTTTTCATTTCACATTAGCCAAAGTTAAACATTCCAGCTTTGTCTAATGTGTTCAGAACACACATTTCTGATTCATATTTACTGTAGCCAACTGTTTGCTTGGACTTAATTAAGGGCCGGTTTGTTTGGAGAGACACGACTGCAGCAGCTGACCAATGGGCTAATGCGAAACTAATTCTCCTTAAATATTATTCTCATATCTTTCCCAAGTAACTCATCACTCGTTCAGCTAGGGCAAACAATGTGAGCAGAATATTCCCACACTGCTTTGAGAGATGTGTAATCCATGGCCATTAAAACCAGACCACTGCAGCAACATCATCTGCAAGTCTAATGATGTTGGCAGTTCATGCCGTTGCAGTGTTTAATGAATTTAAATAACCCAATTTAAACAATGACATGCGTGCACGGGGAGATTGATGTGCCTGTCAGTTAAGGAAGGTCTGTCTGATGATGTGGGATCCCATCTCACTGTAGTTCCCATAATGCACTGCTGGAAATGGGGGGGGGGGGGGCTGTTAAGTGAGGTTTGGCCGTTACTCATCTCACATAAAAACGCCACAAAAGATGAAGTTTGCACATACAGTACAGTGCACACCTACTGATGAAGAAAATTGCTAAGATAATCGCTCGGGGTTAATTAGTGCAAAACCTAGTCTACCATTTGGAAATAATCCTGTCAGATCTCTTGATTGTTTGCATGGCTTGTGAAGAAATTTGCTCATTTTATTCATTCTAAGTAGAATTTTCTAAGACATTTTCTCAGATTTATCAGTGCGGGTTATTTATGTTGACTTCAAGGAGCTCTTTCGGTAGAACTCTAATAGGCTTTAATTCATTAACATTAACATTTCATAACTAATGATGAACATTTTTACAGCATTTATTATCCTAGGTTCATGTTTATTTTATAAATATGCTTATTGCTTAAAATTCCTGATACATTAATTTTAATGTACACAACATTGTTGTAATTCTTGTTGCTATTTCTATATGATCTGGCCATTACAAATGACATTTATTGGTATAACATAATGCAGTCAGGATGATTCATTCATATTTTCAACTTGTATAAAACCAGTAGATTTTACCACAAGTTAGACATCAGTTGACATACTTTAACTCTGAATTTAATGTATTCATATATATAAATAAACATAACTAGTTAATACGTTAATAAATACTTTTATTGATACCTTGGTGTACAGTGTTACTGCTGTTTTGGACATTAAAAATGGCATTCATCGGTGTAAGCTAATGCAGTCAGTTAATATTACAGACTTTTTTGTCTTGAAACAGATTATATTTACCACAAATTACCTATTAAAGTTTTTTCATACTTATAAATATAAATTACTATTATTTTCATGTTGTGTACTATTAAATTGCAATTTTCCTGTCTTTCAGTTTATAAATATTCATACAAAGACATTCTCTAAACTGCAACTTATGCCACATTCCTTGATGGTTAGTGATATCTGTGTTTTTCTTACTCTCTATTGTCAAGTATTGTTTATATCTTGTGTTTGGATCATTTTCATGCTTAGTTTCCTGTCTATTGTGTTTAGGCTTCCCTTTTTTCTAAATAAAATGATTGACTTTCCTAATATTCGCTCTGATGTTGAGCGTCTGTTTCCATTCAGTTTGATGAGCTCAGGTTTGGCACAAACACTAAATTTTTCTGATTTAATGCACATCAGTTGCAGGGAGAAAAAAAAAAAAAAACTCCAGACATCCCTGAAAGCAGTCGCTTTAATTAAAGCTTGGTGTACAATAATGTGTTGATATGTTTGGAATGCATTCTGTTCACTCTCAGATATTGTTTCTTGTCTTGCATATAGAAAACTGACTGTCATTTATCCGTTTCTGTTTTTTATTAGGGCTCTCTAGAAAGTAGACAGCAAAGAAGCTCACTAGGTTTTTGGAAGAAGAAACTCATTTTTCTTGTTCTTTCTCCGAGGCCTTGAAAATGGCTTTTGAGAAAATAGACCTCATCTTTGAAGGGAATTGAATTGCAGGGCCTTGGATTTTTTGGCTTTCCTTTCATTTAGTTGGTGTTCCCGGGGATATTACGGTTGCATTGTCCCCAAGCAGACTTTTAAGAATCATTCCGTTTTAGAAGTGGTCCATAAAAGCTTTGATTCACTCTGAACATCCAGGCAGCCACTTCATAGCCGTGTCTTGATTGTGCTTTCAGACTAAATCAAGGGAAAATACAAAGATGAACCAGTACCATCAGAGCTCGAGACTGTGGTGTGGATCTCCCGTTTTTCATCACCACAGATTCTAGCAACACCACATGCCAGAAAGACTGAGCACATGGGAAAATCTGCGGAAAAAGAATCATATTCCCACTTTCAAGTTAGGATATCTTTCAAATTCCTCCAATGTCGTACCGGAGAAGGATCTTGATTAATCCCTACTATGCTCTCAGGGAAGGTTATTAATTGAGTGGTTTGATGAATGAACACTTGCCTCTGAATTATGCGTATTCTGCAGCAGTTGAGAGCTTGCAGATTTACGGCGCTCTCCCTGGTGATGAGGGGTTTAACTTCTCAGTCTGAAACGCTAAAACCAGAGGAGGTTCTGGTAGAGAGTTGTTGTCTGTCCTCCCTTTAATGTGTCTGTCAGAAGACTGCTGGCTAACAATTCAGAAAGAAAGCTTATTTCCATCTAAATCTGAGGCTGAAGTCTCATTGGCCGTTCAACACACCATCACCAACTTTGCCCCTGACATTTTTCCAGTCTTGGAAATGAATGAATGAATGGATTAATGGATTTGTTTTAAAGTTTTAAGGCCTTCGTGAATAATGCAATGACCTCGGTGTGTTCTAAAGAAGCTTCGGAATTTCTTGTAGGGACACGTGGACATTTTGTTTTTAGACATTTCCTTTCTGTCTGACCTAAATTTAGTTGCTAAACTTGAGTGCCTTGTAACTGAGGCCGTGATGAATTAATAATTACGGCAAAGAACTTTGTCCTCAATCTTTAGAACTCAAAATAGTCGATTGATAGTGGAGTGAAACATATTGTACTTTTTGTGGTTGGCTCCACCACAAGTAACCAAACCAGCCTGGAAACTCTTGCGCTTGTTTTTCAAGCTGTCAGATGCTTTAAGATGCGGCATCTGCCTGGTCCAAAATATGAAAATTCTGTAAAATCGGCATCTGCAGCAAACTGTAATCAGGTCATGGCAATAAGTCCTGTCCTCCTTCGCTGCTCCTTTTCAGGAGACCTTCATGAATAATCAGAGGGAAAAAAAACAGGCCACTGTTGCTCTTTGAAGTTTTCCATGCAACTAAAAATAATCCCATAATGCATTATAATGAAAAAGTATTTGTTGGTTCCGTCACTGCAGATGTAGTCAGAAAGCTTCAGCAGTACACAAACCAAAATCCAGCCGCCTTGGAGAGAAACTGAGGATATGGTACTTGAAAGTGTAAGAGGTTATTTGCATTTTGATTGACATGCAAGGTCAGGGTTAGACATCAGATGATCACATATATGAGTTATGTATATATGAACACACATCCCACTGTTTTTTGCTAACTTGTACATTTTTGCTGTTTCAGTCCTATAACAGCTGTTGAATAGCAAGTGTTCCATTGTGAAATCTTAGTCAATGTAGTGTCTGGCACGTCTGGCTTTTAGACATTGAATAACCAGTGAAGGGAAGTAACTAGTTACATGTAACTAAATTACATAATTTAATTACAAAATATGGTTACACTTTATTTTTAGGTGTCATTGTTACAGTGTAATTATACAATTAAGTACTGAGTAATAATAATTAACTACATGTACTTACTATTTGGTTTAGGGTTAGGATTAGGGTTTATCTTAGGGTTACTTTTGTAACAAGGACACCTTAAAATAAAGTGTTACCCAAAATAAATGTAATTGTAATCAGTTACAGTTACTGAGAAAAATGTGTAATTAAATTAGTTACTTATGAAAATGTTAATGATTACAAAGGGGGTTATATCTGTTTTTTGTTTTTTCTTTACACGCATCCACGTACAGATTTGCTTGAGTACTTTCATAAATTGCACACTGCTCTAATATATGAGAGACCAAAGTTTCAGGAGTTTAGGACACAAAATAGGATACATTCTTATTTGATAACTGTTTTATTTCCTATTTGAGTTTATGTATATGCTTTATTTTTTAAGATTAACTGTTTTTTCCAAGCCATTGTTAGATGCCAGTGTTTCCTGTCTTAGCAATGCAAAGATTTGATTTCAAAAACAGTATCATAGCTACTAAACTATTTCTTGTTATGGTTTTAAGTCTGTATTTAACCTCAGAATGATCTCAAAGTAAATCTGATTTTGTGGTGAGTGTGCTTTAAAATTAAATTCTTATAATCTTAATTCAAGGGATAAAGGATTTTGAAAGTCTGACAGTAAACAGTGTTGAGTACTACTGTAAGGTTAACCCTGCCTGGTTTACATGTTTGAAAACAATTAACAGTTGAAAACAGTAGAAATTTAGAAAAGTAATCAAAAAGGAATCAAATATATCAGTTACATTAATAAAGTAACCGAAATTGTTACACTACTTATTACATTTTTTAGATAAGGCAACTTGTAATCTGTAACCTGTTACATTTCCAGAGTAACCATTCATCAGACTTTCATGATCCAAGTTTTTTCTTTCCTACAGTTCCTCTTCATACGGTGGGACAGTGATGTTTTGGTAAATTGTGGTCACGTGGGCAAAAAAAACGTAGCCTACAGGTGTGTTCAACTTGAAGCGGCGCTGCGCAGAATGATCAGTGTGTGACATCAAAGTACCGCGAGAGCGATAAGAGAGCCGACGGATCCTTATGCTTTCGAATCGCTCTCGCGGTACTTTGATACACTGATCATTCTGCACAGCGCCGCTTCAAGTCGAACGCACCTTACATGTCTCGTCAATAGTAGTGATGTCTGAAGCACAAACAAAGCAGCTTTCTGTTGGTCAAAGTGGTTAATTAGCTTGACCAACTTGAACCCTGAAGCAAAAATTTCCCATAAATAAATAAATAAATAAATACAGTAATACAATAAAAAAAGGATTTTTCCAGAGAAAATTTGACAAAGAATGGTAAATGTGACTCTTTACTCTCTTTCATTCGAGCTGTGTGATATAATAAATCTGTAAATCTATCTATATTTGTGGTAGCAATGGGTTTGTTTGTTTGTTTGTTTGTTTATTTGTTTACTTATTTAAAACACATATCTGTCCACCACCTTTCACATTTTACTAAGAGATACGAAATGTTCTTAAATGAACAGCCTAACCTAAAGAATAACTCATTATATAGCCTAGCCTACCATTCTTCATGTTATTCCTAATATTTATTTATTTATTTATTTATTCCTGTGGAACATTCTAGATTTCATCCAAATAATATTTAGCAGGGCTTCTCTTCTATATCTCTTCTATATCTGAGCGAACTGTCGATCACGTGACATACGAAAATGGCTTTGCCGCCAAAAACGTCGAGATTGAGTAAATACTGTAGCTTATGTCTCGATATTCATTTTGTTCTTCACAAAGCTATCATATGTCTTCAGATTTAGAATATAGAGAAATATGGACTACACTTATGGTGTTTTCATACTGTTTGGAACTCGAATTTTACATTTTCGGGTGAAGTATTTCTTTAATTGCCACATTAGTCACATATCTATATGACCATAACCTCTTAAGCTATATAATTCATTAGGGTACTTAAACATGTCATTAAATTTAGATTCACGTTTTCATTTTTTTTAATTAATTCTATGCAGTGGTTACTGTTCTAATAAACACAATATTTGTTAATGGATTTTAATTAAATTTTGGTTATTATAATGTACCGGTACAATCATTTCATTGCAGGAGCAGTAAAGAGACTCGCATCCAATGGTCATCTACCTGATCTACATGTGTCCCGTAAGGAAATCTGCAAAGGAAAGTGTTCTCCTTTAACTGCAGAGGTCTCCCCATCCCCTCACACACCTTTACCAGCCCGTGGTTCCTTCCTACACAGAGCAGGAGGCGGAGGAGAGGACGGAGATCGTAGATACGCATCCTAGTTGAAGTCAATGAGAACTTCTCTTCGGAGGAAACGGGCGTTTGTGAAGGAGCTTCAGGACGTTTGGAGATGCTTTTGATGGTCTCAGCCGGTGATATCGCAACGTTCATGGTCAGAACAAAACTGAGAGACCATTTCAATGACTCAATGTGCTCGTTTTAAGGAGCAAAGGAGACGTTTCTGTAGGATTCTCAGTCCGGAGACGTGATGTTTGCCAGCGCTCGTGTCCTGCTCTTAGGTAAGTTTCCTCCTCGTGCTTGTGAGTGCTGTTTTTGCAGCTCCTGTCAAATGTGATCAGTTGTAGAGATTTAGTAGAGTGGTAGACTCTGTAGTAGTTGATTTGGCTGGCGATATCGATAGTTTCTACTAATTTGACTTTTAGATCACAATTGGCAACAATAAGCGATCAGATTATGGCAAGCCGTTTTAACATTGTCTTTAAACGAACTACTATCGATTTTTATGGACCACTTAATTTAAGTATTCCAATATCCTATTGTTTTTCATTTGCTAATATGCATTCTTGTAGTAATTTGTGTCTTTTTGATTAGCCCAGTTATTCAGCAATTGTATTTATTTCTATCCTGGTAACAAATTGCATATTTTTGCCATTGAATTTTATAGGGGTCTTTGGTTAAGATGCGAACTATTCTCTTCCGATTCTATTTCAGTTGTTAATGGATTCTTTTTAAGTTTTACTGGGTACATTTAATTGTTTACTTATCATATGTAATGAAGTCAGAATAACTATTTTAACTAGCTTAATCTTATTATTAAATTAATATGGAATTAAATGTTAAGTTGGCATGCCATAACCAGGTAGGACTTCAATCTTCCTTTGTGTGCTGTATTATTCAGCATCCCTATGTATTAATTTATTAATGCCTTCCTGTCTATGAATTAAGTTATGCTTTCATGTGTTGTCTGCAAGTGGTCTTCGATATATGCTGCTCAGTCTTTTCATAAACTCTCTGCGTTGCAATATTTTAATTGATACAGTACTGAAAGAGAACTCATTTAAGGTTGAATTTGAAGTTTAAAGTCAATTACTTTTACTTTTTTCTTTATTTCTCCATATTTTTGCAGTTGAGATGCAGATATTTAGTGTTTGAGTCTGACCACACAGAGTCAAGTCACTTTTTTGGTTTGAAGCAGCATTAAAATGTCTCTGCACTTTTTTTGTGTTAAGTCAGGTCCCTTCTATCATTTTATGTTAAAATATGTAACAAAAACTACCGTTTAAGCCCAAAAGCTGTTTAAATGTCAAAAGTCTTTTACCGTGCCTGTCAGCACCACTATGTTCGGTTACAGTAAAATAGGCCAGTGATTCAAAGCCATCATTGTGAATAAAGAAATGAATGTGAAATGTTGCTATTATCATGTCAGGGTATCTTACGTTTTCCTTTCAGTCCTCTGTAAAATGAATTGTCCTTTGCAAACACAGAGCAATCAAATCATTTGACCAATGTCTATTGTGGCAACTGTTTAGAATAGTTTTGCGGTGACTGAATATTGAATCTTAAAGAACTGTGACTCACCAACCTTATCTGGCACATTTTACCTCTTGGCCTATTTTACCTGACATCATCCTAGATATAACTAGATTTGCATGTCCTTAAGGAAATGGCAGTTCTTAGTTGCACGTCAGCAAAATAATAGTGGTAAAGTTTTAGGAAAGCTTAGGCTTTAGGCTTTGTTTCTGTGTAAATGAAATGTCGCATCAGCCCTAAACTTTGCTGTTGTCATGACATTTATGTGTGTCTTATTTCCAGCTGCAGGAGAATCAATACATGAGCTTGAAGTTGTGTATAAGGCATTTTACTGGCAATGTGATATATTTTTGAGTGATTCTGGAGGATCAATGAGAAAAAATATAGACTCAATTTTATCCATTGGGAATCGATTGTGAAAACTGTTGAGAGGTGTTTGGTGGTTCAAAATTAAAAGGGCTTGGTGATGTTAGGTGAAAAACAGTATTTGTATTTTATTATTGTATTTTGATGAAAAATTGCATTTGCGCTGTAAAACGCATGCAAAAATAGCACTGCGTGTGCTTTAAAACCACAACCTATGTGCATACTTTTGCATACTGAAGTGTTGTGACTAGACAATAAGCGGCACAGAGAGATGCGAGGCACTTGAGTCCTCAGACCCACGCACATACAGGAGCAAACGCCACTGCAATTATCATGATGAGCGCTTTCATTAGTTGCATTAAAACAACTGTGCTAGACAAGCCGTACAAACAACACAACATATCACGACACCATCATCCACACCCCGCAGTTACGCCAACACAACACAAGAGTAGCTATCTGTCTGCCTGTCTGTCTATCTAATGGCTTTACATTTTCGTTGGTTTGGGCTTTCTTCTGGAAATAATTGAAACATCTTATTCCCTATAGCAGCAATTATCACTACTCCAGTCCTAAATAGTTGTTTTGTTTGATTGTTTCTTTCCTCCCTGTTGCTCTAGTGGAAATACGCTCGTGAAGAGACAGCAATGGCAAGGTGATGCTCTTTAGATTATATTCTAGAAGGGCTGAAGAGATTTTATGTTATACTATATTATCCAGTTTTTGTTCAACAAAATGTTAGATGTATACAAATTAGGCATGCACTTTATATTGGTACCATGTCAATTATTCCTTTTCTTTTTCTTTTTTTTTAATAAATTCGCGTTGTTTGATGTTGTGCATGCTCATTTCCACTGTATTTGTATTTAGATAACTTTTACCACATTGTAGTGTTCACTAAAATGAATAAATAAATAAAAATAAAGCTAATAATATAACAACATTGTTAAATGTAATTATTAGCCAGTCGCAGAATGTAGCCTATGTCCATTTTTCACAAAAAATATCATCATTTCTAACGTTTAAATCGATTGTTTTAGTGTTTTATTTTTCATTTATTTTAACAAAACAGTATAAAATATTAAAATCAGCCTGTTATTCATTTTTATTATCGACCATATAATAATTATTGCCTTATCTGTATCAGCTGGAGTTTTAATATCAGTGCTTCCCTAATATAAACAAAAGCTTTTGCATTGCTTAAAATTTGTTGTAGCATCTCAAATAAAGAGTGCGTTATGAAGCAGATCTTAGATCAGTCTATTTTTAGAAGGATCTCCAGGGGCAGCAAAGTATCTGTCAAGTATAAAGATGACATGGGCATCTAGAACCAGAGGTCAGGAAGTGACATCCTGCTGTGTGCTGCCTTCCCTCCCTCTCTTTCTCTCTCTCACTCATTCTTTCTCTCTCGTTCTCTCTCTGCCCCGTGAATGTTGCTGTCAAACAGACTTTAATAACAAAAGCTGTTCTGAAATATGGAGTATCTCCTTACTTGACCTCAGTGTCTCTAACCCTACCCTTGAAGAGACCACGTCCCATTCACTGCCAGCATCTGCCTTTACTTAAACAAATGCAGTGAGATAATAGGATCATTTGCGTGCTGTAAAAAGAAAAAAAAAAATCTCCGTCTCATATTTTCTCATGTTTTTCTCCTTAATATTCCATGGCAAAATAACATTAATATTTAATAGTTTGTTTATAGTTTATTAATTTATGCTTGCTAAATGGATGTCCCCGCATTACTTTTTCAGATACCATAAATACTGTATAGTGCCTTCCTTAATGAATCCATTTGTACAAAGAAACTCGATACACTTCCCACAGGATTGTGTACCATAGTAAAGCACCACCAACAAAAAGCAGGGAGTGACTAGCCTGTATGTGCGTGTTTTTGGATGGATCTGGTAATTTAGTAACTTAAGTCTGGAACTGTACTGTGTGTTTTTTTTCAGCACCTAACTCTAATTTAGCTCCTGATGATCCTGGCTTCACATGGACCATGTCAGCTGTGTGTGTGTGTGTGTGTCCCCACGGGGCCCCAGCACTGTCTTTAATTAGTAGAGCACATCACAGCAGGGCCGGCCCTCACTGAGAGTTGTGTCATTCCGTTCAGAGAAATCACAGTGACATCCTATCTCCCACCAGACACACAGTACCAGCCACTTACCTCCTCTGTACACACACACACACACACACACACACACACAGAGTATAACATGCACAGACCCGTACACATGCTGGTATCAATCACACAGCTGTACATGTGCACAACACTTCCAGAAAACAGTCCAGCAGTGTGTGCTTTGTGGGTGAGTATGTAATGAACTGTTTTGATGGGTGTCATGAAAGTGTGACATTGTACCTTGTGTTATTGACCGTATGACACCTTACCCTTGAAGAACAAGAAGTGACTGATAGAAGATAAAGTCATCTCCAAAAAAAATTTTTTTTCAACATTGATAATGATAATAAGAAATGCTTCTCAAGCACCAATAGTAATGATGCTGAAAATTCAGCTTTATCATAGGAATAAATGGCATGTAACATATATTAAAATAATAAGATAAATAATAGATAGATAGATATCATGAGAGCATAGAGTGATCTTGTAAAGGATGTTTTACCGCCCCTCTGCCTGTCCCTGTGCTTTTAGTGTATGTTGGTCATCATTGCTTTGAAGTGTCTCATGGCACAGGCCGCTCTGACCTACAAATCTCACAGCACTCAGAGACACGAGTGAAGAAAGCGGCCAGCAGATTGCAGAGGAGCGTTTCAGGCCCAGAGCTGGAATGATCTCCTTTACTCCTGGTTTTCCTGAGATACCGTGAAACGGTTTAGATTTACTGTAATCCAAACCACATGCTCTCACCTCATGCTTTCATTGTGGAAAAACCAAAGTATTTCTTTCAAAAATATTTGGGGAGGTTTGCATTTCAGCGTTAACTCTGGATTTATAGGCGGCTTGGCGGGATGATGTTACCTGAGGTGCTGGCAATGATTTACAGGGTGTTTTTTGAGAAAACACTTCTGAAACTCTTTTAAGTTTATCTGTATCTGTTGTCTGATTTTTTTCTTTTACTTTTGACCACCCTGAAGATGAATTTGTCCATTTGGATATTTCTATAAGAGTCGTGTTTCTTTAAAAACAGGGGAGGAAAAACAAGGACTAGTATGGAATATTATTTTTTCTAAGCTTTTAGTGCCAAGAATGAAAACTGAAATCACACCCCTCCTCCAGGATTACAAACGATTCCCTCTGAACATTTATTAACTCTGCTGTCCAGTGAAACGTGTTGTCCCTTTGATAAATGAGCAAAACCTTTTAATATGAGAAGCCACACAAACAAGTGATGGATGTGTTTAAATGTATTAATTAAACTTGTGCATTACTTACTTACAATTTAGTGTCTATGAATAACATCTGATGTCAATTAACGCTGAATTTGTATTATTTTTTTTAATATTGCAGTAATGTACAGTGGAAACCTGGCAGGCAAGTGGCTGGAGGGTGGAAAAGCAGAAATATGAAGCTTTATGATTTTTTTCTTTTTAAAAGCACTTATGTGAATGGTTTTCTCCGTGGACGAACTTTCGGTTATGCATTTCTGACGCATAACATTGTAGTTGGCACACATGCTGGAAGAAGCTAATGAGGTTTTCTCCTTCTCTCCCTATTTTTTTTGCAGAACATATGGCACCAGCACTTCTGTTTTTTTACGAGTTGTTAGACATAACTTCTTAATGAAATTGAGCCGTTCCACTGCACTGCACATGTGTGAATTTTTTTCGCTCTAATTGCTCCTGTTGCATCAATGTGTTCTGTTCACCTACAGAAACAAAAGCAGCAGCAGTTTTTGCCATCTCACATCGCTCATTCCTTCACGGCTAATACCCCCAGAAGGAACACCCACAGACTGCGTTTGGCAACTTTCTGATTATGGTGCAGGATTCAAGATGTATTTAATATTAGGTGTCCCTTGAACATAATACAGCACAGAAAGCCCTGGGAAAATGCTAGTTCATTTGATATATTGTTTTTGGGATTTGCCACTCTTTAATGATATATAACATGAGACTGAAGGGAAACTGTAGTGGAAAGACAGATGGAATGGGATTAGAATACGGCACAGATGAAACCCATCGCTGCATCCCATTTCGCGTCCTGAATAGTATGCAAGATTAAAATGAGTGCATCTTCAATCATTGCATGCTAAGGAATTAGGGCTGGGTGATTTGGCCAATAATATTTTTTTCCATATCACACCATACAATATCGATATTTATCACAAAATTCAATAATGATTAATGGATTAATGAAAATGCTTTGCACATGTTTGTTAAGCCTTCAGAATAAATGTAAACATAACTTGTTTGTTCACAGTTCACTAGAGTAGCTACCTCTAATTTAGTGGATTTTATTTTATGATTTAATACACATTTATAATCAAATATGGTATGAAATTAATTGATAAACATGTAACAATTTAATAAAATGTAATCAAATTAAAATAAAACAATTAATTTACAACAAAACATTGAATTGTTTATATTTTGTCAAGATGCAAATTCTGTTTTTTTTTTTCCTGCATTTGAATTTTTCTGGATTCTGTTTTTTCTATTTTAATTTGTCTAGACTCTATTTTAATGGTTAAATTAAATTTTCTTCATCAAAAAGCATGTCTAATTAATTGAAATCATGAAAATTACAATATTAAATAGTTTATTAAAAGTATAACAAAAATAACATTTGTAACGCCCTATGAAATATGTTTTATTTTTTCTCAAATTCAGGTTTATTTTTTACCAAATTCTGTTTTCCATTAATTTTCTGGATTCCATTTGAATGATTTCATTAAATATTAATAATCAATAGCATCTCTAGTATATCTCTCTCTCTCTCTATTATTATTATTATTATTATTATTATTATATATTTATTTTATATATGTATTTTATTTATTTCTGTTTTTCCAGAAATACTCTGCTGTGCATTTTTCTGCTAAATAAATTCTGGTAAATAATTTTTTCTGGTAAATATTCCTTTAAAAATAATGTTTTAATAATAATTTTATCAGCAGTAGTACTATCATTATTACATTAAGTAATATTTCTGTCACAGTTTCTTCAAGTTAAACCAAACTTTTATTTTGAAGAGTTGCTGTGAAAACCTTTAGGTTTCTGTTTGTATATGACATGATGATAGTTTCACTCAAAAGAAACTAAAATGCTGATGAAGTGACTCTCAGAGCAGTTCTAAAGGTTATGTTCATGTGTTCATGTACTCATATATTGCGGCAGCAGAAGCTGAAAACACCGTATGCGTGTAGTAAATAAAACAACACAGCTGCGTTATTCAGTCAGACACGGATAACATGCAGGATTCATATTTAAATGGCATTTTTGTGTATAATATTCACAGACACTAATCCATATCGCATTTTAATTTAAGTGTACTGGCCTTCCCTTCGCATTATTTCGCATTATACGGTATATTCCGTGATTCCGTCCACATTTTCCACATCACGGAAATCATAGGGCCCTTCTCATTCACACAGAATATGTAAATTTATCAGCGACATGCCTAATGACTGACTGACTGGCCTTTGTCATGTTTAGCTTTGTTGTGTGACAGGCTATTTGAATAATCCATATTAAGTAAGCTTATCATCATCGACATAAATTTTATCGCTACCTCGATATGAGTCATATAAGAAATAGTATTCTAAAAAACATAACAGGTTGAATTCTCACAGTTTCCACTTCTAAACTGCAGTATTAGCATGTAAGTGGACCACTGAAGGGCTTTCCTGAAATAACCTGAGTCTCTTGTCAGTAAAATTAAGATCAGCCTCCCCAGCCCTCAGGAGCTGACACCTTCCTCCTATTGTTCGTTAAATACTGAGGGCTTTGTGTGTGTGCTGTGAAAAGCTGTATTTTAAAAGGACTGTCTGGTGTTATTTGCGGTACGGAGGAGGACGAGTCAATACAGGTGCTGCCGCGGCCGCGTGTCGGGCTGCTGTTTCCTGCTGCGTCTATTCTGAGCAGCTTTACCTTGGCGTTCATGCGGTGTGACAGCTTAACTGCAGTGCGCGTCCCTGCTGGAACAGACGAAAGGCGAAGGTCTCGCTTAGATGCCCGGTCTTCCTCAGCGTGAGACGAAATCTGGCATTTAAAAAGAGGCATGCCATTTACTACGTCCAGCAGCAGAGGAAAAACAAGATCCTGAGAGAAATCTGGCTTGGGATAAAGGTTATGTTGATAATGTCATTTTTGTTTGATTTTATTATTTATAGACTCCTTTTTGAATTTCTAATAGAAATACATCAAGTTTTGTTGGCCCTGAGGAATAAGGTGGTTTAAAGGGATATTTCACTTGAAAAAAAGAGAGAGAAACAGAGAGAAATCTGTCATCATTTACTCACTTTCAAGTTGTTCCAAACCTGTATGATGTTAATTCCTCTGGGGGGAAAAAAAGAATAGAAGTTTAGTAGTATGTTGACACAGTTCTTTTCAGTGTGCCCCAAAAACACCACTCAAGTAATTGTAAGTAAATGTATTAAAAAACTAATTAAAACTTTTAATAAAAACTATTCCTACTAGTATTGCAGTGATACTAAAATAACACTGGAAAAGAAAGAAATTGTAGCTGTTTTGCTGATAATCATCCACATTTTTATTCACATTCATGAATATTCAAATCCTATGAATGAAAAAATGTGCTATGGCAGAGGGGAACATTTTCATTTATTATTATTTTTTTTTATTTCCTCACTCAAATCTATTGTATGATTTGAAATACTGCACTCACATATTAGTTTTATGGCATTTTATGGTGCATTTTTGCATTGACACCCTCTGGTTAGTATTCAATTGCAATGTATGAAAAAGAGTAGCTGGAACATACAGTATGAACCTACTGCCAAACAGCTCCTTTTATGTTCAGCAAAAAAGAACAACATGAGAGTGTGCAAATAATGACTATTGCTTTAATCACTGGAAAACATCATAGCTTTGGTCTTTTCTGAAGTCACAATAACAAGAAATCCATCGAAGCGAGCAGGGCGGTATGGAATAATAAGGGTCTTCCATCGGCTGAACGTCTCTTGATTAAACAAACATTACTCATGTCAACGGCGTATGTCTCTTTCTCTCTCTCCATTGACCTCTCCTCTGTACTGCTCCTGTGACTTTGACTAATGCTGAAACCAGGGCAGAGTTTCCACTGCCTCCCCTTAATGAGCTAATTAAGTCCGTGGCTTGCGGTTTTAAAGTAGCTGTTGGTAGGCAAAGCAAATCTTGGCAAACATGCCGACTTTAGGTTTGCATGGAAGAGCATCTCTGACATTACATGGGCGGCACAGACCTCTCTCAGCGAGAGAAAACGAGATTTATATAAGACATTTATGAAGACTGTATTACTGAATGGCTAATAATTCAACTTTGTCATCACAAGAGTAAATTAAATTTTAAAATATATTAAAATAGAAAACAGCTATTTAAAATGTTAATTATACTAACAGCTTGCGCCAGCGCAAACAGTCTTTTGGCGTTAAAATAGTACTCTAAAATAGTACTAAAGACGCACAGTGATGAATTAGTGCTGAATTTGCGTGGACACAGTTATATTACAGTTTACAGTTATACACCTGACCTTAATCAATATGCATTTGTAGAAGTTTCCCTTTCAGATGCAAAATAGACGAAAATAATCAGATGAAATAAATCAAGCACGAGTCACGCAATACCAGGTCTATCAAAACTTCTTGCAACCCTTCATTTTTTGGCCTCCGGTTCTTTTCAACGCACTGTGGCTTCTTTATTTCTTTATTTGCGACTACGCTAATTTGCGCTGTGCTTGGTATATTGAGTTGGTCGATATGTAAATGAGATGTTGCGTTTGCGCATTGTTAGTAAATCACCCGCAGAAATTTCCACACCCATCGGTGCTGTTTTGGAATTGCGCTCCCTGTTTAGTAAAACTGGCCCTTAGTGATTTTACAGTATTTTAAATCAAATAAATGCAGCCTTGGCATGCATAAGAAACTCTTTTAAAAATATAAATAAATTAAAAAAAAAATATTACAGACCTCAGACTTTTTAACCGTAGTGGACCAGACTTTATGCGAGTAGTCAAAAGCATGGCTGTGTGAGACTAGAACGAGTGAAAGAACTGCATTAGCACATCTCAGCATTTATCTGTCTATTACACAGATTATTAATGATGATTGTTTTAATCTAGTGTGTCAGTGCTGTGTCTGCAGAAAGACCTAAACAGTAACTCTAAAAATAAAATAACAGTTGAAATGTGTCCTCAGGGGAAGTTTGTGTCTTCTCCTCATTAACGTGCGAGGATCTACATGACACGGGAGATTTTGACCAACTTTGACGGCGTCGTCCGATCTCGTCTGACTCATGTGAGATGAGTGATGCATGAGGGGTCTGTTGATAATGAGTCTGCATTCTTTGATGTCATGGATCAGCATTAGAAAGATCCGAGATGACCTTGCGTTATGCAAACACGGGACACCTCACTCTTCATAAGGGGAGTGACTGTATAGATTCTGTGTGCATCGTCGAGTACGTGAGCGGAAAGCTAGCTGGAGGGAACGACTGTGTTTGTGTGTGTGTGTGTGACTGCTCATCCCATGCTGTGAATGTGTGAGAGACAGATGTCAAGGTTAGCTGACATGAAGGCACAGTGCATTCTGCCGTCAGCGTGTGATCTTCAGAAAAGGAGAGGAAGAAAGAAGCTGCGTGTGCAATGGAATGCTAGGCTTCTGCTCACTGCATACTACACAGTAGATATTATATACTTTCTATTACTTTAAGTTAGCACATTAAACAGTGTGTACAGGGTCCAAATTAATTAATTAATTAATTAATTTTTTGGCACACATGCCAATGTCAAATTAACTAAGAAAAATTACAGCGGTAAGTATTCTTTACCAGCAGTGCTTTCATTTAGATTTTTTTTTAAAATGATGTTATCTATTTTTATATTTTATTTTATTTTATGAAAATTCTGTCAGCATTTACTCACCCTTATGCTGTTCCTAACTTGCATGACTTACTTTCTTCCGCTGAACACAACTATTGAAGAAATGCTGATATTTTGAACAATTTTAATAACCAGTTTTGGTTCCCATTGACTTCCATAGTATTTTTTGTCCATACAGTGGAAGTCAATGGGAACCGAAATTGTCTAGTTACCAACATTCTTTAAAATATCGTCTTTTGTGTTCCAGAAGTCATACAGGTTTGAAACTGCATAAGGGTGATGACAGAATTGTCATTTTTTGGTGGGCTATCCCTTTAAGACACATACATTGAAATTCAGATAAACATTCAAAAAATTAGATTGACACCATTTATGATGTTGCCATTCCTAATAAAGCTAATGCTTGACTGGTAACTCAAGTTATACGTATTATATACTAAACAAAGCCAATTTTTGTCATATTTGCTGTTTGCCGAGTGTTAATTTTGGACCCCAAGTGTTTATTATGCAACAAAATTTCCAACAACAGTTTACTTCATAACATCATCATATTGCATGTTTAATTCAGCAAGTTGCATCTAATTAATCTCAGTAATAGCTATAAATAATGGCAGCTTTTAGGAGTCTGATCTAATAATGAGTCCAAAGGTTGCATAATACTTCTGATTTATTCATCATATTTGGAATGGAAGGTCATGTTGAGTGCAGTGCTTTGTGAGATATAATATAATACTGTGCAGTATGCTTTTTTTTATAGCTACTGAACGTTGAACATCTGAATAACAGAATAAAAGAATAACAAAAAATTCACACAGTGTACATATTGCATACTGCAGAAGTAGTAAGAGTAGTTTTGTAGGTCTGAACAGGCAGAGAGAAGTGAGTCTTGCCTTTTTTGGAGTAAGAACATTTGATTTCCTTTCATTATCTGCCAAATTGCCGCTGTCTTCTCTTCTAAGTAGAGCCAGGTGTTTGGCAGGCTTGCCTCTTTCTCTTCCACTTTCCTTCACCTTCCTGTCGGCCTACCTGGCTTCCTGCCTCTCTGCAGTACTCTGGCTCAGCTGGAGAGGTTCGTCTCAGAGGACATCACATCGAACCCCTCCCCTCGCTCTGTTATATTACAGCATGTCATGTTCCCCATTTAAATGTCAATTGGACTAAAGATGCCATCACTGCAGCATGATCACATCCTCTGTCCGTGACACTTTTATGAGAGGTAGAGTGAGACCGTAATCACAGGACGCACACCCACTCTTACTGTCCCGTGTGAGCGATTGAAAATAAACCCAGGTTATATTTCATTCTAAAATCAGAATTAAGAAAATTAAGCCTGTTTTAGAACCTTTAAGATGTTTTGCATTATGAGATGCACATTTTATGCATATATTTTTATGATAATTTAGTCACAAATTCTCATTACCATAATGCATCTGAGTTTTTTATTGTTAGTGTTAGTGTTTTCAATATTGATTATAATAATATAAACATTTTTTTAAATAATTTGAAGATATTTAAAAAAATATTTATATAATTTTTTTGTTAAATTATTGTACTATGCATGAGATTAATATGCGTTACAATAAGGCTTATCTATCTATCTATCTATCTATCTGTCTGTCTGTCTGTCTGTCTGTCTGTCTATCTATCTATCTATCTATCTATTTACCTGTCTATCTATCTATCTATCTATCTATCTATCTATTTACCTATCTATCTATCTATCTATCTATCTATTTACCTATCTATCTATCTATCTATCTATCTATATAAGGTACTAGGTACTAGTTGTAAAATCACAATTAGAGTTATAGCAAGCTTGAGCCCTGTTTATCAGTTCACCTGAAGTCAGCAGCTTTCATAATTAATGTTGCTTTTTTATGTTTGTTTGTTTGTTTTACCTCTCATGTGCTCAGAGAGAGATGTGCTTGCTCAAGTCAATTAATGCTGCAAGGGTCCTCACAAAATCAATGCAAAACTGCTGCGCTGATTTAATTATTTCCTGTCTCACACATGGGGGGGGGAGAGAGAGAAGAGCTTAGGAAGTGAACCAGAAAAAAGACACACTCAGCCTGACCCTGAATTTTTGTCCATTTTAGCAGCAACATCTCCTTTATGATTGGAATTTTGCTCAACCGCAGTTAAATGCTTTATTTCTGTGTTCGGTTACAGAAAGGAAGTGTGCTAGAACACTAAAGCCACATGCTTTTGTATAAATTGGGTTTTGAGACACATAATCAATAATACATAAATTCTAATTGCTAAAGGTCACTTATTGAGCTCATTTCCATAGTAACAGGATTTAAATACATCCCTAAAGCTTCTGACTAATTTTAAAATGACAATTGTGCAGAATCGATCAATTACCAGCATGATGCAATCAATTCAAAATGAATCAAGAAAATAACTTAATAAATATTGACTCAATTCTCTTGGGTTTTTGAAGTCAGCACTCTGTTTGCATCAATACTCAAATTTTGTTATAATTTTTTTAATGGTTCTGTTAAAGTTTAATTTAAAACCATTACATTTGTAGATGAATCAGACAATATTTTTACCATCTTTTCTTGCCTCATTATTTGATCAGACTGCCAAAAACACAATCTGAATTACCCATCATCCCACAGTGGTGAACAAGAGAGACACAGTCTATGGTCTGACCAGATGCTGCAGGTGAGATGAAGTCATTGATTAGGTGCTTGCATGCTGTGAAGCCTTCCTGTTGTTAATACTGTGCGGGTGAGGTATTTCAGCTTTTTAAAGTGTTTGGTGTGCGTTTTTAGTGAACAGCAGCAGTTTTTCTCTCTCTTTTCTTCTGGTGGGTTTAGGTTTGTTGTGATGGCTCTGTAATGAGCTCACACTATTGTGCCTCCTCATAATAACTCCCAAAAAATGTTCGTATCTCTCCACAGTCTCCGGTGGATACTGGCGCAGCCTTTGAAGTTCTCTCGCACTATTCTGAGTTCACTGATGTGATTCATTTAGTTTCAGTTTTGGGTCCTCTGTTTTCGCCACACTCCTGAACTGATGCAAATACGAGAGGCGTCGGAGCTCCAATTAACTCCGAAGCTCATTAGGAAACAAAACATCACCTTCAGTAATGGTACGGAGAGTGAACACAGAGGAGCAGATTTGTTTGCCTTTTTAAGTTCTCTGCTCTTTTCCCAGAGTTCCACAGCATTTATTAAGAGGTGGTTGGAGAAGTATTTCATATTACTTCACAATGAGCTTCCATTATCCTCCTATTAGTCCCATAAAATGATTTATGCTGCAGCTGCTTTGTTAGTTTTATCGCAGAGTTTCCTTGGGCGTTTTTTGCTTTCCAAATGAATATTTAACAAAAAACAGCTTTTCACCCCAATGAATTTAGGTAGATTTTTTTTTTACTTTAATAAGAGAGAATCTGTTTCCTTTCTTTTTTCCATATAGGACTTGTGCACTATATTCCCAGTCTGTCAGTTCTTATTAAATAAAAACGTCTCCTCGGTAATAGCCATCAAAAGCTGCTCAAAGCTATTTGCACGCCTAACGTGATGCAACATGTTTTTATGCAACGCATTTGATTGTGCAGATATACAAATGAGATTTAGAAGCTTTTAGGACGAGCTTTGCAATGAATAACAACTTTAATTTTAGTTCCTCAGAGAAAACTGTAGATGGACTACTTTTTGAGTTTGGCGGCCATTTGGACACTGAATGTTTTTATTAATTGTTTAAATAAGTTTTAATTTTTATATTTTCATTTTAATTTTAGTAATGTTGTTTTTATTTAAATTTTAGTTTTAATTATTGAAGTAGTTTATTGAAACATAGTTACATTTTTAAATGTAAATTTTAATTTCAGTTAAAGTTTATTTAATTTGATATTTTTTGTGGTTTTATATTTAGTTAACTGTAATACCCCAGGTTCACTCTGTTCTTTTCATACATTCTTCAAAATATCTCTTTTTGTCTGAAAGAGAGATGCATTTACTTCTTTGTTGAATAGAAGAGGAATATCGTTGTTGCAGTTTTTGTTTGATTTCACATATTGTCTCTTGTGTAATGAAAGCAAAAGCCGAGACCATTCAGAGAGCAACAGTAGAAATGAGCTCTTTCAGTGTCTGTCTTCGTTTCTTGAAAGCACAAGGCCGTCTGAGTAACTCTCCATATCTGGATGTTCCTCACACATTTTCTCTGTGATATTAATGAGATGCTACAACAGAATTAATCACTGTCTTTGTGGCTCTCCACTGTGAAAAGCTCTTCATTAGAATACAGCTCCTTTATGCTGCGGTAATTCAGTGCCGTTCTTTCATAATTCTGCTTGACGATATAATTCAAGCGTTTATCGTCCACAGACAGAGAACAATGTCCGTTATATTTTTCTCTGTGGATTCTCTGTTCCACTGAGCACTGCAAAAATTTTATTTCACTCAATAAATTCCACTAAGATCAGGCTGTCTTGAATGGAATGAGGAGTCCTGATGGAGCTGAAACAGTGCTGATCTTCATGTACTTCCACAGGATTTAAGGTTACTAAAGAAGTTTACAACTCTTGTTTGTATTTTAACTTTGCTCTGCTATGCTTTACTTAGAGATGCACCAATATTGCAATTCATGCTGATACGATAAGCCAATACCAATAATTATTTTCATGTTATAGCCACTGAAGATAATTGGGAGAAGACAAAAGTCAATACTACTGTATTTTGACTAAATTAATCTAAATACTAAACTAAAACCAGTTGTTTTAAACGCTACAGGTGAATTTAGGCATCCTGGTTTCCACACAAATAAGCAGGACTGATGATAAAGTGTTTTCAACATTGATAATAATTAGACATTTGCATGGAATCTAAATATAAAAATAGAGTAAATGATCTTGTGCAATTAAATATCTAATATCAACCAATTTATCGGCTGATAACCAGTATTGTGCATCCCTAACTATACCATACTTCTGTACTGTAGCTTTGGTTTTACTGAACTGTTGCACTATTTTGAAATACGCTGAGCTATATGCTTCTGAGCATGTAGTTAGGAAATAGTTGGAAGTGTCACTTCTGTTAGTTACTTTTAGTTCCACCACCGGATATTAGTGTGCAGAGAAAGTGAGAAAGTGTCAAGCTGGCCTCAGCGGAGCTCAGTATGAATCCTGTAAGCCGATGATCTGTGGCCAGTGGTGTTGGCATTGTAAATGGTCGGCTCTCAAGGCCTCTGTGAGCCCAGACATGGCACATAGACTCAAAGGGGACTGGAGGGATCAGCAGAACATGTTTCTGACGATTGTACAAACGTGTTCCACAGCCTGAGCCTCAGAAGTCACATATGTTCACAGACATACCGGCCAGCACCCCTCATATGTGCCAGCTTTTGTTGCCATGCTTCTGGACCATCAGAGGTGGGTACCGTTTGTAATGGGTTTAAAACCAGAGCAGATGAAAGCAGATTGTTGTGTGTATCTTGTGGGCACTGGCTGGAAATGCAGATGTCCTGGAAAAAATAATAATTGGATTGTAAACAGGCTTCTCATTACTAACATTCTGATTTGATCAAGCTTGATAGCTGGAACGGACAATGACGCTGATGGGACGTTTGCTTGAAAATACTGATTTTCTAAAGCAAGACATGAAGCTCATTAGGGAAGCGTTGGGAATAAATATGTCCTTTAGACGTCATGAAGTCGACATGAAATTTTAGTGTTGTGGCGACTGCAAAGCATTAACTCAACATTCATATAATCTTTTCGTTGCACAAAAGTTTCTTTAGGTTATTAAAATGTTCTTCACAATAAGAAAAAAATGGTTCTTTTAGTAACTGTTCACAGAAAGATTCGTTTGGGAACCAAAAATGGTTCTTCTATGGCATCACTGCAGAACCCCCTTTTGTAACCTTTATTTTGAAGAGTGTGGGTTTGACTGGCCAGAGCACTGCAGCACTCTCAGAGACGGCCAGTGACGAGAAGTTTATTAAACACATTGCACAGGCTGTTAATAACAAAAGAGAGACACACCGTAGAGGCCGTAGGGAGCTAGAAACAACTATTTCACCAGTGTGTGTGTGTGTGTGTGTGTGTGAGAGAGAGAGGGCATTCTTTACACACAGCTTGAGGTGTTTCCCATCTGCCACATGGTAATTCCGACAGCTTTCACAGTAACAGAGATGGATAAACTGATTACATTTACAGTTTCCAATCACAACTGCCTTTTCTCCTATGTTTCTAGATATCCAACATCATTCTTTCCTCATCTGATGCTTTTTCTCACCCCATATTTTGTCTAGGCTCAAAACATACAAAACAAAATAAAAAAAAGCCTACATTGATAATAATAAGAAATGTTTCTTGCGCACCAAATCAACAGATTAGATTGATTTCTGAAGGATCATGGTTGCATAATGATTGCTAAAAATTCTGCTTTGCATGTCAGGAAAAAAATAACATTTTAAAAATATTACAACAGATGAATGTACTGTAATTTAATTTTACTGTAAACCGACCCAACTGAACTATTGTTAAAAATATTTTGCAAGTCGCTTTGGATAAAAGCGTCTGCTAAATGACTAAATGTAAATGTAAATATGCTGTTGTATATATACAGCAACCATTTTTGGTTGCCAGAGCATTGTAGTTGTCGCATAATACAATGAGGTTTCACGCATTTTTTTAAACAGTATTTTACCTTGGAAGTACATGCATTGTCTTCACCATTAATTATAAGACTGTTCATTTTTATTATTTTTTTTTATTATTTTATTATTATAAGTGTAGCAGCTTACAGCAAGAAGGAAACTCTATCGCCCCCTTGAGTATTGAGGTTTGCTACCAACACAGTAATGCATGAAAGCACCTTAACTATGTAACTGACACCACACACTTCCATAGAATGTTTCTGCCATTAGTTTATTCTGTGGTCTCTCTTTCTGTTCCACTGAAGGGAGGAAATACTTTGTGTGTCAAACACTTTCTCCTTTTCCCTCCCTCACTCTTATTATGATTCCAATATTATTCTTCACCATTCATGCATAGCTTGACCGCCCATAATTACTTTATCGATTCATTCATTTACTCATTCATAGGTGTGAATTGAAACCCGTCATACTGGAAAAACTCCTCTTACGTTCAGGATAGAGAGTGTTTGTCCACATTGAGTTTCACATTTTTCTAAACTCAATATTCCATTACCATTGTGGCTCATAATATCTTGCTTTGATTGGTTTCAATTTTATATTTGTGAGTAAAGTGATTGCAGTTTACCACATCTCAGACCGGAGACCACCTCTGATCGGTTCAGAAGCCAGATCAATTTCCATATCCATCAAAACTGGTTCCCTCTTGGATTAGCTGCCAGCGCCATTGCCACAGCTGATCTATATGTGCCTCGTTGGCAGGCAGAGGCAGATTACGCTCAGGTTTGAGACTCCTAACTCAAACAATCGTTGGAGTCTTTCCGCCCACCTGACAGACGTGGAAAGCCCAGGGCTCTGAATGATGATCACAGTTAACATGACAAGCTGTGACTATCAATCGCTTCGGCCTGATTAAAATACTACGTGACGAATCGTATTTACTGGCCAGAGATGCTTTTCATAGGAAGTGACGCCTGGTTCCACACGTGGGTGTGAAGCTGAGGTCAGCGGCGCTCTGTCGCATTCCTCGTAGATCTCCCGAGAGCGCGCTGTCATTCTGCGGTGAATGCATACTCACGTTATGAAAGAATAGTAGTGGAAAACTTCTTTGGTGGCAAGCCGTGATTTGTCTTTGGTAAAGAGAGGAATGGAGGAAAAAATGAAAAGCGATCCACTAGTGCATCTGCGCTTGATTACGGTATGTTTCAGTGACTTGGTGGTAGAACATAAATCTGAGGGCAGTCTGAGTCATAAACCTGGCGGGATATGAAACCCCAGCGTAGTGCATGATGGGATATTTTACTGGGCACTGTAAAAGTGCCTCAGATCGCCAAATATCCCAATTACTATCTCTTAAATACTTGGCTAGTCTGTTTTTTTTCCTTCCTTAACCCAGGATTCCACGCCAATTTTAAAAATACCACAATCCTGACAAGAAATCTTGACTAATGTACTCTTGACATATGAAATAATAGTCAAAAAATCTCATTTTATAAAAGAAAAAGTTCATTGAACCTAGACAAAATATATATATGTATGTTTTGATATTTGATTATTTTAAGGCCTTAGAAATTTGGGAATCAAATATGATACAGTAGGCTTTTTAGAGTTAACCTTGGTCAGTCAGCAGCATCACAGAAATTTTGGCTGAAAATCTCATGCTTGTCGAGCCTGGTTTATGCTAAATAAACCAGCATGAAGTTTTCAGCAGAGATTTCCTTAGTATTTCGCCTGCAATGCAGCATTCCTGTGAAGGATTGTGTTTCGTCACGTCTTTATGGAAGAAAAGACATTCAGCTTTGACAGTCTATGGCTCGCTGAACATCTCTGCCCCCTTCCCGCGTTTAATATGACCCAGACTCCAGAGTATGTGGATATTGAATTATTGAGAGTGGATATCTTGACCTTTGCTAGTGATATGAATCAAACATTAGCGAGAGATCCAGCTGAAGAAATTTACAGGGGCCACATCTAATAAACGGAGGCCAGCAGGGTGAAGAGAAGTGCTGAGGCTGGAAAATCCAGAGATCCATTATCCAATAATTCATCTGGAGGAAAGGTGGCCCGGGTAACCGCAGATGCAGTCGATCCCGGGATGGAGCGGGAGCAGGAATGGGTGGGAACAGTCCTGTGGGAGTCCTGTGGCTTGCTGTGATGTGCTTTGATAGAGTGCTGTCATGATTTGTTGTGTTAAAACAATCTCCACTGCATTAAATACTGTATACAGCACCGTGTTTTGATTTAGCTCCAATAGCAAAGCTTCAGAGTCTATGTTGTTGTCTATAGAGGGCTAGGGCTGGGCGGAAAAGTAAGAATTTACCCATCGTTCAGTTCATGACATGAGAATTTGAATTGATGTTGGAATTTAAAATTTGAATTGGAACAACAGGATGAGAAATTTATTGAATTGCAATTTTAAGGTTTTCTGACAAAAGTAGTACGTTTTTGAAAGAAAAGTCAATGTTTTGCTTGACAAGGCAACATTTATTTGATCAAAAATACAATAAAAACAGCAATATTGTGAAATATTACTGCAATAACTTTTCTATTTTAATATGTTTTTCCTGTGATGGCAAAGCTACATTTTAAGCAAACATTACTCGAGTCACATGAATCTTCAGAAATCATTCTAATATGCTGATTTGCTGCTCAAGAAACATTTCTTATTTCCTGTCAACTTTGAAAACATTTGTGCTGCTTAATGTTTTCAAACATTTATTGTTTGAAAATCTTGATCAATTTAATTTGTCTATTACAAACTAATGCTTAATGTATCTGGAAATACCCATATGTTTTCTGTATTATAATATTATGGGTAATTTATACTGAAAAAAATGAAAGCTATTGTTTAAAAACAGCATTTTCTAGAATTTCTTTAAATCTATTTGCATAATTCTACCCCCTGCAGTTAGAATTATAATTCCGTCTTCTATTTGCAATCTCAATTCGAATTCTGGATGTAAATTTGAGCGTAAAATGTGTTATTATTGTTAAGGCCATCGCACACCAGTGTTAATTTCGTCAACGAAGACGACGACGAAAAATATTCGTCAACGAACCTTTTTTCTGTGACTAAAACGAGACGTTGACGAGCTAAAACTAATATCTGATGATAAAAACTATGACGAAATTTATGCAGCGTCTTCGTTAACAAGACGAGACGGGACTAAAATGTTATTTGAGGACTACCGGACATTCAGAATACATCCTATTGGCTAAGTTAACTGTCTTGTCTTTCAAAATGTGCGTCCCTGTCATTGGATTACAATCAGATGAAGGGCGTTCGCATATCTAGTCTCAGTATGGCAGCCGCAGCGGACAGAAACACGAACTAACGATCTGAAACAATGGCCTCAGCACCTGAAGGGTTAGGGATAGGGTGACCAGACGTCCCGTTTTTCCCGGGAGTCACAATTCGTTGTGGATTAATTTAAAGTTAGTGAAGGCGCGACAGGCGGAATCGCGCTGATAGAAGTGCTCTCTCTCGCGCACGCTCCACTTCTTCAGTTCTCATACATGCATGCCTTCCGTCTTAAAGGGACAGCATTCCAAATTAAATACGTATCTATAATACATATACAAAATTTATTTCAGTTTTTCCAAATTCAATCCTTGATTCAAATTTCTCATAAGCTTAATTGATTTGGTCTAAAGAGAGAAGAATTAATGACTATTTTTGTTTGAAGACTACATATAAAATAGCTACCAAAATAAATGTTGGTAACTGCAGTTTGACTAAAAGTAATGACTAAAAGTTGACAAAAATGCAATGACTTTTCGTCGACTAAAACTAGACTAAAACTATGAAAGACTCAAATGACTAAAATGTGACTAAGACTATTAAGCATTTTCGTCTCAAGATAAAGACTAAGACTAAATCAAAAATGCCTGCCAAAATTAACACTGTCGCACACTGAGTCTGAAATTTTCGTATGCGTTTTTCCGTTTTTTTCGTATTCGTCATACTTTCCTATCAAAATGCTTGTTACAGATGCGAAAACTTAGAAAATCGAACCTGATCCAAATTTTTTTTTTTATGACGGACGAAAGTTTTGGAGGCAGTGTGTAAACGTGATTGACACAACATGAGGTGGTATTTCTTTTTCAACATGCGAAAATTTCGAACGAAAATTTCGGACTCAGTGTGCAGTGACCTTTAATTTTCAACTCTGAAGCCTGGTAGTGAGATATATGGTTGCTTGTGTTTATAATCAAGCATGTCAAGTCAAACTTATGTTATCAGTCTCACGCTTTTAATGGTCTCATTTAAAGTCAAAATGCCCTGGAAAACAAGGACTTTCTTGAAATTCTTTCCCACTAATGATCACTGTCTTGATGCCTCTGTAAGGGGCAGTGATGATTTGTACCACTCCACACTGTCTCCTGAGGTCAAGTAGTCCAAACACAGCTGGAATGTGTACTGTCGTTTCAGGACGATGGCAGTCGTGAGCGTTATTCTGTCAAAAATTGCAGATGTTTGCTTAAAAAGCAACAACTTGGTCTTGTTATTTTATTTTTGGCTTGCTGAGTAAATGACGTGTCAAACGATATCCTCTTGTAAATTTTATTTTAAATTTATGGAGTTTTTTTTTATAACAGCTTCATTATTTGTCAGGGATTGGAGGCCAGGTTGTGTTTCCTGTCTGTGTCAAGCACTAGTTATATTTTTCTGGCTCTAAAATTAATTCTTTTTCCAGAGACACCAGCAGCAAATCCCCATTATGCTGTTGCCAGTTTCTTCAACTCACTGAACTTAGCCCAAATAAGACCCGTGAATATTCCTTCTTAAAGATGGCAATCACAAATGATGCTGCCATTTACTCCTCATCTCATTATAGTCACTGACATTCATGCTTAATTTAGTCATAATGACAACAGATTGTATAGAATGAGCTGATCCATTTAATTTATCACAGGAACCTGAACTTTATGAAAATCTCATGTAACCGCAAGAAATACAAGAATATGTTGTAAATTATCTTTAATGGCATCCTCGTCAGAGCCGTCTTCCTCCTGGCCTGACAGTTGACAGACTCCAGGGACGAGGCACAAGTCAGCACAGATTAGAAAAGCCTGGATGATAAACGGCCTCAAGTGTATGGCAAGACTGGCTTTGGGTGGGGTCAGGCTTGCAACATTGCATCGCTGAGTTTGGTTAACAGCCCAGTCTTGGGGGTCCTCCACTGCACAAACACAGTCTGTGAAGTATATGTACAGTGGGACTTGTCCTAAGAGACCCTGCTTCTACAGGAGATCTTTATGGTCCTCATAAAAACCATAGCAGGAATTCTGTCTCCGCTCTTACTGTAAGGTCAACTACACTGAATCCTCCTGCTGTGAAGAAATGCTGTGTGACATGGCTGAGTGTTTTAAAACATGCAGCCTGTATTTCTGACACTATTCACTGGAACTGATGCATCATCTGATATATGTGTGTGTGTGTGTGTGTGTGTGTTTTAGGATTCTTTACCTTAGCAAAGTTTCTGAGAACTTGACACCTTGTACTTCTGGAGACTATAGAGTAGGTTGCAGTTCTGGAAAATGGTGGAACTGGAGACTAAATGTATCCTGATGGATTCACACCTAATTTTTCACCTTAATTTTTAATTCTTTTGCAATTAACATGAGTCTTTTCTTCTCAAACTGTTTTTTTCTTGTGTGTGTGACTATACTGACCCAATGAGCATAAAAATAACCTGCTTAAAAAAACCTGCTTAATAATTGTGCACACCTGAATATAAGGCATTTTTCATTTCCAGCCCTTGTTAACAAACATATATATATATAACTTATAAATGATTATATATAAAATTAATAATTAAGATTGATATGGTTTGGAATCGGTAAAACATGCATGGAAAAAAAAAATCGACTATAATATAATATAATATATAATATCGACTTATGCACGTACTGTGTATATGGCCTGTACTGCAGTTCATTCTCATTGGCCACAGCTTCTCTGGTAATGATTTAATCATTTGTTGTTGTTGAATTAAGGGAAACATGTCGTCATGGTCTTGGCATTCGGCCGGCTGCATCACAGCCCGTGAATCCTGATCGAGAACGACAGGCATTGTCAGCTCTGCGCTACACCGTATCGTGGCTTAAAATACAGTTACTGTGGCATTTATTCCCTAATGGAGAAATACAACATTTCTGTTCCTCCAAACTGTTTCTTTGGGTTTCTGTGGAGTCTCCATAGGGGATTTCAAATGTGGTCAGTGATGTAGAAAGCTCTCAGTTCAAAACAAACCTGTTCACTCCTGCGTCGAGCAGCCAGGTGGACAGACGGTATCCATGGCTGTCACGTCTCTAACTGTTATTCACCTATCCATGAGTGATTGCACCGTCTTGATGTATCTGCTCACGGTTCAATCGCCATGAATGAGAGGAGGCTGATTTAGTGCTAATGAGTTAAGTGATGACAACACAATTAATACTGTTTGCTTCGGTGAATCTGACAATGAGTGTTTTGGTTTCCAGAATCAAGCAAGTCTAGTCCTGAACAAGACTTTGTTTTTAATTCTCTGGTTTAATGATCTGTCTGTCTACAATCTTTAAAAAAAGTTTTCCTGAGAAACAAAATTTAATATGGGCTATTAGACTTTCCAGAAAATATCTTGAATGTAATTACATTTTGTTTTGTTTCATATGCAGATTTTTGCACTAGTTCTAAGCATAAAGCTTGTTCCATTTATTCATTTATTTATTTTTTATTATCTAAGCCAATTTTTGCAGTGTAGAGAATTTGCAGTGTTTGTTTCAGAAGACTGAGGCTGGGGTTTGCACTGATTCTGCCTCTGGGATTGTTTTATTTATTTATTTTCAGGCAGTTTTAAGCGATGGGAGGCTCTTAAAGGATTGTTCCAGGTTTAATTGCAAGCTAAACATGGAAATTAATTTCAAATAATGAATTACTTTGTAGAAATCAGCAAAAATTGTGCTTACAATAAAGGTCTATGGGAAAATGCACACCATATAATAATAAACAGACCGTATAACAAGTATAGATTTCTACATTGTTCTTTTGAAGCTGAAAGAGAATCCTGAAAAAGATGTATCATGGTTTCCACAAAAATATTAAGCAGTACAGCTGTTTTTAACATTGATATGCAAAAATATTTCTTACCAAATGAGCACCTGAAGAATTTGACACTGAAACTGTAGTAATGCCTGATGAAAATGTTGCTTTGCCATCACAGGAATTACATTTTCAAATACATAAACATATAAAAGAACTATTTAAAATTGTCATTTCATAATATTACTGTTTTTAGTGTATTTTTGACAGCACTGTTGACCTGCTGTTGATCGAAGTTGACTTGTTTTGAATCTGGAATTTTCCTTTAATAAACCATCCAACAAGTGGCCCTGTTTTTCCTCTGGAGACAAAATATATCGTCAGTTCAGACAGTTTGGTCACTATGCTTTTTATCCGTACGCTGTTATTTGTTATTTTTCTTATAGTGAACAACAAAAGTGCTCAGCATGTCCAAGCTGAAATGATTCTTTATCCTCTGTTGTGTTTGAGAGCAGCATCTCGGAGTGGAAAGAGGCTCCGGACTGATTTCATTTGATGGCTCGTGATGTTTGGAGCACTCAACTGTTGTCTTGTGGCTGTGGATTTGATGATGAATCGTGATGGAGGCGTTTGTTTTCATCATGGTGAGGGTGAAGATGGATGGATAGCAATCACAGCTGTAATGGCATGACTGATTCATTCCCTGCACATACTGCACTATTTAAATGCGTTGTATTACAGAGTCTTTTCACGTGTGCCCTGTTTGCTGGAACTCACATTTACTGGAAAAGAGATTGGACAAATTGGCAAAGCATTTCACATCTCAATTGTAACTGTTGGGTGGAGAAGGTAAAAGGTTGGTTTTTTTGTCTAGTGCCCTGCAGGAACAAGAGGCTCTAGCCCACTTTCCCCACACATTGTTTTAATCTAGCTGCAGTGGCTGAAACACTAGCCCAGCGAGGGCTTAACATGAGAGCTCCATTCATCTGCTTCCAAGCTCCCAGCGTGCTTTTGGACTCCTCACATGTGGAGAATGGTGCAGATCATGGCCGTGAGCCGCTTACCTGAGGGACAAAGGAGGTCATGATCCCGCTGGTGATAGAGTTTAAAAATGGCTTGGTTTTGGGCTGAATCCAAATCTAATGCTGTTTTATTGTTATTTAGAGAGGACATCATACGACCAAAAGCATGTCCTCGTTCTTTTGAACTCAAGACTCCAATATTGTCACTCATTTCATATGCAGAGATGTTAGCCAATCATAACAGAGGACATTTAGGCTACATATCGGCTGTGTTCCAAATCTCTAAAACGAGTGGGCATCATAGGCACTCACCCAACGCAAAGGCTGTTCCAAATGATATTCAGCATAATTATGCAGTTTTTTAAGATGCCTTGCCAAATTCCAGCATGTATCCTTCATGGAGAATGCAATTCCAGAATGTACAGTATAGCAACGAACTCAGTGGAAAAAATCCATCCAATATATCAGATGCCGCTAGACATTTTTTTAAATAAATGTGCTTATAGTATATTTCATTCAGTAATGCTAAAAATAAATCAATATAATTAAAATGAAATATTTTTACTAAAGCCAAACTTCTAGGAGCTGGATATCCTATGCAGTTTGCACTTTTTGTATAAGGTGAAGAGTTTTTATTTATGTAGATCGCTCAACACAGCAAAGTAGCTCATAAGGTTTTGGAACAAAGCCACAAAATGTTAGCTTTATGTAGCCACATTTAAATTTTTTCTATTTTCTGTAAATGTGCAAAACTTCTGATTCCCTAGATACTATAGGTAAACAACTAGAAGAGTAATTAAGTGCATTAAACAGTAAACTATTTGTTCTGCAAACCAGTGTGTTTAAGAATCCGATAATGAATTAAAAACAATAAAACAGTAAATACCCGTATGCAGTATCAAGCATCATAATGGACAGTGTTTGTACAGCCAAAATAACTACAAGCGTCTGACACCGGAAGCCATGCACATTCAAAATAAAAATAGCTGTCCTCATGCTTACATTTAATGTAAGGTGTTTTAATATACATATATTAGATTTTATCTTTTAACTTGCACATTATTTGGAGGAGAACATCAGGCAAAATGATGTTAGAACATTTTATTGTAGTATTATTAAATGGCAAAATCTTTGCCATGGCATTTGTTGCAACACTACAAGAAACCTTGCTACAGTAATGCTACGAAACATCTATGAAAGCAAATTGATCCCATATTTACCCCAGTTGAGCAGCATATCTGTGCATGGCAATGGGCTCATGATGCCATTGTGAAAAAACACTATTCAGAACTAATTATTACCTAGAGATGACTTTAAGAGAAAAAGCTGGTCTTACCTTTACTTTACATTAACAGTTGTATTACAACAGTAAGCAATTTTTGCTGTAATTAAAAGTTGTGTGAGCCAAGCACTGCAAATGAGATGCTATAAATACATGGAGATGATAAGAGTGTTATATTACACTGAGAGATGCTGGATATTTACTGAGTTACGCTGATGTGCTCATTTTTAGAGCAAGTTTATTACCCTGAGATCACCAGGATTCAGATGAATCATGATCAAGGTCTTAAAAAAATGATTCACCCATAAATTAAAAAAAATCAACCTTATGTTATTCTGTACCTGTATGACTTTATGTAGGAACAAGCTGACATTCTGCTAAATATCTACTTTTTTCCCACATATGAGGGCGAGAAAATGATGACGGAACACTTTTATATGAATAATCACTAATGGTTTGGTCTTTAAGCTGGTTTTAATGCAAGTGCTGCTTTTGAGTGCTGCGGTGTACAAATAAGAGCACTAAAAGTCTGTTTTTAATTAGCGTGGAATGTCAAACGTTCAGCAGTTGAGTTGTTTCCACATTGCTCTTTGTGAAAACCCAGAATGCTTTGGCTAACCTTGCTGCCACACTAGTGAAAGGCACCAGACAAATTGTTCTTGTCACTAAAGTGGTTTGCCCGTACCGCATGATTTTAAGAGCATCTGTCGTTCTTTGTATCGCAAACTGCGAGGTCCAACCAGATGATCCAAACCACAGTTTTTTATGGTGTGTACCAGCAAATTTATAACAAAACTGTTTAGACTTCAGGGCTTACATTCCAATTAGTAAACTTTTACACACTATTGTCCGTGGTATTTATTTATTCAAATTTTTATACCACTCTACATGTGGTGAAACAACCCCAGCCAAGTTGTCTAACCCCTAGCATAGTAAATTGCATTAGATGAAAAGGAAACTCAACGTGACCGCGAGGGATACGGGCCGAGCTATTTGTGTTGAGCAGTCAGCAATGGATTCGGGAAGACAAAGATGCATTTTCCCTCTTCCGCTCTCCCCCACAGTCAGCTAGATTTTCTACCTAATGGGCATGAAAGTTGCAAATTGCAGCAACATGGACGTGGCAGGATGAAAAGTGTATTAAAGTATCGATCGGAGCAGGTCAGTGGCGAACTGTAGCCCTGCATCAAGCAGACAGTGGAACGGGAGGAAGTCTGGTCTGCTCTTTTGTTTGTACTTTGATTCAGGTTGACTGCTTGTGTCCAGTATTTATAGATATGTTTAGCTATTGATATGAGGATTTCTGTGGGAAATGCGCTATTGTTATTGATTAAGATGCGATTGTGTTGTCTCTAGTAGAGGAAAATGTCCCAAAAGAGAGAAAGCTGTCAAAAGGGTTTATGATGTTAGCTAAAATATATTTATGGGAAATAAAATGGCTTCAAAACTGAGGGGGGAATTCACTAAGAATGAATTGTGGTCTCTGATAGTGCTGTTTATGTGCAAGTGCTGTCTGTGTTCACTAAAATAATTATGTGAAAATGCTCACTTTGTATGCTGTACTATACAACATTGCTCCACCACTGTGATCCTGATACCTGAATTGACTTTTTAAAATGCTGAACGTGCACTTGACTATAGCGCATGTCTTGATATGTAAATGATTACTATACTTTTCTCCCTCATTTGATCATATGAATTACTGCTGTCAAGAACGCTAGAAGAAAATACCAATGAGCCAATGATTAGCTGACACTGACAAGGAAAAAAGAACATAATTGTATTTATTTCATGGTCTGTCTGAATACTGGATTCTGATTGGCTGACAGGTATGCGTTAAAATCGTTTAATGCAAAGGTAGTTCTACAGTAGTTGCTGTGCACACATGCTAACTTGTTGTCAATGCTTCCCCGTGACTTTTATCGATAAAATAGCCTAGATACTAGATCGCTACATTATATTCCTCAGAAACGAGGTGATAAAATCACTGTTTTTGAAGTAATTCATTGTTTGTGGAGAGACGCACAGAGGCAGTACACAGGTAACACACACAACTGTCATCTCTCTCTCTCTCTCACTCGATTGATAGTTAATTCAAATAAATGCTATAATTCATTCAAATAAATGTGATCTTACACATTACACATCAATAGTGTGATCTTGCACTATTTCATCTCTGTGTCTGATTTGAAGCGGGCAGAATGGTAGTGCTGTCGAGGCGTAACTGACGAAAATAACCATAATTTTTACCCTTCCATTCAAATATTGCGCTGCAAACATCATTTATAGCTTTAACTTGTCAGTGCTGGCAAATGACCATGGTATAAGTGGGATAATGCACAGTTAGCCATGCATTATCCCTTACTTAGCTGAGTTAAATTTCACTAGCCAAACCCAAGCCTTATTACTGCTAGATCTGTTGAATCAAGAATTAAATAGAATCTGTCTGACAAAGTGAAGCATTCTTAAAGAGCAACACATCATGCCACAATCTAAAGAAATTCAAGAACAGATGAGAAACAAAATAGTTGACATGTATCAGTCTGGAAAGGGTTATAAAGCCATTTCTAAGGCTTTGAGACTCCAGCGAACCACGGTCAGAGCCATTATCCACAAATGGAGAAAACATGGAACAGTAGTGAACCTTCCCGGGAGTGGCCGGCCTTCCAAAATTACTCCAAGAGTCAAACATGGTGGTGGTAGTGTGATGGTCTGGGGCTGTTTTGCAGTTTCAGGACCTGGATGACGTGCCATAATTGACGGAACCATGAGTTCTGCACTCTATCAGAAAATCCTGAAGGAGAATGTCCAGCCATCGGTTTGTGACCTCAAGCTCAAGCGCACTTGGGTTATGCAAGCAGGACAATGATCCCAAACACACCAGCAAGTCCACCTCTGAATGGCTCAAGAAAAACAAAATTAAGGTTTTGGAGTGGCCAAATCAAAGTCCAGAATTTAATCCGATTGAGATGCTGTGGCATGACCTTAAATAGTCCATTCATGCTCTCAAACTCTCCAGTGTGGCTGAATTAAAACAGTTCTGCAAAAAAGAGTGGGCCAAAATTCCTCCACAGCAATGAGAAAGACTGCAAGGTGGACTTGATGTTGTCAGACGCATCAGAAATCAGGTTTCCCTCTGGGCTTTGATCCTGTGGCTGATCCAGACCAGGTGGAGAGAGAGACAGCCGAGTCCAGCTATCAGAGTTCTCTTGTGATCAATCTTTCTTTTTCATTCATTCCTTTGCTTTCATCATCAGTACTACAGGAAATCCTGAAGGGTTTGTTCGATCTGCTGAGGGGGTGATTCTGTATGCCCAAATTCTTTTTAGTCCAGATGTATGAAATTAAATATTGCATATGGTGGCGTCAATATTGCAGCGTTTCTCGCTGGTTTTGTGCTTGATCCGGAGGGATCTGCTCTGCAGTGCTGCAGATTTCTACAACATCTCCTCATTAAAGAAGAGCAGGGCAGCACATACAGTAGTGTGTGTGTTCACGGAAGTTTGTGTCTACATGTGTCTTTATCTGCTGTCAGCTGTGTGTGTCCGATTGAAGGAGGAACTCTATAATGAATAGTGAGCCATAAGGAGACATGGCAGCTTCCTTCAGGATGACCAGCATTGGGAGACACTCTCTGATGGACAAGCACTCATTGACCTCATTTTCACTATATTTCCTAGACTTTTTCTTGGTGCCTAAAGAAGAACTTGTAGCTGGTAAGAATGGGTCTGGGTGGTTTCACGACAACCAAGTAGTTTATTGGATTTGACTGGATTTTTTGTTGTTGTTTTGTTCTGGTTTTAGCTCATTTTTAGTGTGCTGTACATCTTTTAATTTATACTTTTCCAGCCATAAAAGCACATGTGGAAATAAACTTCAACACTGTTGGACTTCAGATCACCTGCTGTGTGAATGCTTTACGTTATTATATATAATTGTAGGTTTGGGAGTCTTTCAGCCATTTTCATTCATGTCTATTTTATTTAATTTTATTTATTTTTTTAATACTTTTATTCAGCAAGGATGCATTAAATTGATCAAAAGTGACAGTAAAGACATTAATAATGTTAAAATAAATGCTTTTCTTTAATATTAATATCATTTATGAAAGAATGCTGAAAAAGATGTTTGCACATCAATGTTAAGCACCTGTTTTCAAATAATAATAAGCAATATTTCTTGAACAGCAAATCAGCATATTAGAATGATTTCTGAAGGATCATATGGCAATGTAGACTGGAGTAATGATGCTGAAAATTCAGCTTTGCATCAGAGGAATAAAATAATTTTTAAATTATATTAGAATAGAAAACAGTTATTTTAAATTGTAATATTATTTCACACTTATACTATTTGTACTGTATTTTTTGATCAAATAAATGCAGCCTTGGTGAGCAGAAGAGACTTCTTTCAAAAACATTAAAAAGAAAACCCAACCAGCCTCAAGAGTTTGAACGGTAGTGTATATATTTTGGCATTGCCATATTTTTTTTGTTTTGCATAATTTGCTAAATAAAAAAATAAATATAAATAAATAAATAATATTATTTCACACTTGTGCTATTTTTTACTGTCTTTTTGATCAAATAAATGCAGTGTTGGTGAGCAGAAGAGACTTCTTTCAAAAACATTAAAAAAATTTCAACGTTTCAATGGTAGTGTATATATTTTGGCATTACCATATTTTTTTGCATAATTTGCAAAAATTTCTATAATTTGCATAATTTATTTAGTGAATCAGGTGCAGCGCAGCATGTGTGCAAATAAATGGTTTCATTATTCATGGATTTGGTTTGAGGCAAGTAAACTAGATATTTTCAAGCTACTCCACAAATTTCAGATGTACCTACCTCTAAATATCACTGGCTAGTCACGTTACATCTAGTAGGTGCCCCAGACCAGAGTAAGTTAACCCATTTAAGCCCACCGGCAACTATAGTTGCCACAGGTTATAGTTGTCATTTTCCTTTTGTAAGTATTTTTCTAGATGTTATCCATGTTTTATATCTAAATGACATGCAAGCAAAGAACCAAATAAAGGATTTCTAGAGAAAAAAAAAGGTATTCACTTCCTTCCTGTCACATGACGCTGTCAACTTCCTACCCCTACTTCGGGGAAGCATGGCGAAGGCAAACCCTCCCAAAGAAAGATCATTTTCATGTTACTAATAAATATTTTTTGTTGACATGTATATATCTACATAATCATGAAGGTCTCTAGAATCATCCAAACAAAACAAATCTTACAAGAAATCTATAGTTTTTTTCTATACTTAGTCAAAAGTCCAAGCGGCAACTATAGTTGCCGGTGGGCAAATGACTTGTAAGTACATATAACATAGATCATGGGGAAATGGGGTATACTGCTGCTCATGTTACCTTCTTGTTAAAAACATGTTAGCATCATGCTAGCAACATGCTAACTTTATGCTAACAACATGTTAATCATGTTAGCATGTTGTTAGCATCACGCTAATCACATTAACAGCTTGTTTAAAACATGTTAACATCATGCTAGCAATGTGCTAATCATGCTAACTTTGTTTTAACAATTTTACTTGTTTTAACAGGTTGTTAGCATAATGCTAACACAATTAACATGTTGTTAGCATGTTGTTAACATGATGCTAACATGATTAGGGTTACTGTTAGTGCCTATATAGTTAGCATTATAGGTAGGGTAGAGTGGGGGGAAAGCCCCCCCCCCTTAAGGACTGTGTAATTTTTGTCTGTGAAACAAAAGTTAAATGTGTTCAGAAAAGTTATCATAGTTTTAGTGACAATGACATATTATAAACAAAGTATGAAAAATGTCCAGAGTTTTCATGTTATTAGAATTTTAACAAAAATTTAATTTGTACCAAGGGGGTGTTTTACCCCACCTATGTAAAATGCCATCTGGGGTAAAATGCCCCCCAGTCTGACAAAGCAATTTGCTATAAACATTTACAGCAAAATCAAAGTACAGGCAGTTTTATCTTAAAATTAAAAAGAATATAATCAATAATTATGAATTATAAAATTATAATAGCCTATTTGAAACATTTTGTTAGCTGATGCTAACTGGCTAGCTAACTAGCTACCTGATGCTAACTTAAGGTAGGCTCATTTTTAAATATAAAATCCAAATATTTTTATTCAACCAACAAGTTAGAATACATTTGATGGAAAAACAAAGGATTTGATGTTCAGAACAGAATAACTACAGTAATAACCCATTGCCCCCTGGGGGGGGTTTTACCCCACAAACTATTAGCTAGATGCAACTTTTTTGGGTTTGCATCAAATGTTCTTCAACTTTTATACATAACATGTTTGTTTATGAATTGTTTATGAATAAAGATTGGTCTTTTGAAAGCAGTTATTTTGAGTTAGATTCCAAATGTTCTCCTCCTATTCAAATTTGACATTGAGGGGTGCATACAACATATTTGCCCACCGGCAACTATAGTTGCCGCACATTCAAATACAATTTTCAAGAAAAAAAACAAAAACCTGGGGAAAATAAATGCAGAACATGTTCACATAAGACACTTTTAACACAACTATATGCATGAAACCATTCAGAAAAATTTGGGAACAAATGGGTTAAGCCGAATTTTATGCCGATATTTAAAAGTCTTGGTACTGAATGTGACAGTTTCCTAGGAAAGTCCAGGAATTATGCAGGGCCACATTAGTTTGGATTAAAAGCGAGTACGTGAAGCTTTTACAGTATAGGCTAACCTGTGGAGCTAATCTAGTTCATAAGGCAAAAGTTTGATTATAACACTCAGTTCCTTATGTTCCTTGTCACATTGTGTTCGGTGTGTACCAACAGTGAGGCAGATGATCGTGTTGTTTTCTCTGCGTGTCACCTAGAGTGATTGACACATGCAGTGTTCAGCTGGAGATAATGAGCTTTTTCACATGAGTGTCGTCGCCTGCTTGAACACCTCCAATTCAAATGAGATGCTCATCAGCTTCTAGAGGCCCAGCTGAAAACCAGAAAAAGCGAAGACAGGAGTCCAATCCCTGCCTCAAGAAGTATTTTGTATTTTGTTGTGCCTTCTTTCTTTTCTTATACCAAGCACCCTGTGGTTTGGATAGCAGCGTAGCGGGAACCAGGGCATCAGGTAGCGTTCACGGGTGTTGATGCCACGAGCTGGAATCTCGTCAGCAGCAGGAAGGGATTAGAGAATTCTTCCTGCCATCAAAGTGTCGCCTGCAGTCACTGGAAAGAAAGGCTTGGGATTTAATGGGAAGGAAACATTCCTCACCTCACACCGGCAGGCCCGATAGAAGGCAAAGTAGTGTTTATGCAGAATATTTGATTGGGAAATATTGGTGTTGTGATTTGATTTCATAAGGTAGATGAGCTCAACAAAGAAGATAAACTCAGATCTTTAAGCAGGATATTCCTTTCTCTAGATCTGATATTTTCCTGAGCCGAATGTCCCTGAGGTGATCACTGAACATCATATCAGATGAATATGTTTAAGATTTAATACTGTGTGTGAGTGTAGTGAAAGTTTACATTTACATTTTTTGAAAAGATGATAGCGAGAAAAGCCTTGATGTTGGCTAAAGGGTTCTAAATTATTGTTAGATGGGCTGCGTGATTTAGGGGTAAATTCTAAATGCAATGAATTAGATTGCAAAAAAAAAAAAGTCCAGGTTTGCTATTCTTGTTTGTATGGCCTAACAATTTGGCCGAAAAGTGATTATAATAATCATAATATTAATAATAATAATTGAGATAAGAAATATTACTGTTGCAATACTGTGTTGTAAAATTTTTAAAAAGTATTTAAAAAGGATAATATAACAATCATTTTACAGTGCATTTTTAAAATTACTATATGGATATTTATATCTGTCTTGTTTTCTTCATTTTCAAATGTTAAACCATCATTCTTTTATTTTGGTGAAAAACGGGAGGAAGCTCTTCGAAACTTACTTTTCTGTTCTATTGCGCTACTTTACCGTTTTTCTTATGTAAACACTCTAGATGGATGTGTTTGATCATTGTGCTTACGTCTTTTGTGTTTCACGCATGTGTCTCATTCTACTGCCTGAGTTTCACGTTTTTCAAAGAAAAATGATTTAAGTTACTTAAAATTTCTCTATTGACTTATAATTACAAGTATGCGAATATGGTTGGCCCATGCATTTTACTAAGACAATGAAAACACGGGATCATGAGCTGCTTGCAGTGCTACGCTTAATTGTGAACATCGCAACTGTAGCGAAGGCTACCTTGAAGGATAATAAGGGCTGATTTAAAATGGAGTAGCAGTGTACCAGGTGTGTCGGTCAGAACACGACAGAGAGGG
>JAFVLL020033973.1:0-16569 GCA_021397915.2 Tor tambroides | reverse complement strand
CACACAAACTGCGTGCAACACAGAACAAGACAAAACAAGAGAAAGCACGCAGCCGAAGAACGAGCTGCGTGCAACAAAACAACGAAAAAGCACGCAGCCGAAACCGAACCGCGTGCCGAACAAAACACAACACACACGGACAGAGGAGCGCACGGCCCGAGCGAACTCGAGACCGCACGCTCCCACAGCAAGACAAACCTGGAGCGTGAGTGTCCGAACCCCGACACGAAACCAGAACTAAGCCTGAACAAGACAAGAGTGCCGGGATCCGAACACCACGCTCCAACATGAAACACAGCACGCAGACTAGAGAGCGCGCGGCTCGAGCACACTCGAAACCGCGCGCTCTCCAGAACGCAAGACAAGAGGGGAGTGTCAGGGCTCCGTCACAAAACCACGAATAGACTAGACCGAAGTGACGGAATCCTGACACTTACTTTATTTATCCTTTTCTAAACTTCTAAAACATCTAAATTTCTGTCATTTAAAGCTGCAATTTAAATTTGGAGCATTAAAATATTAACCAGTCAATAAATATTGACTGTGACAAATGAAACGGAACCAGTTCTGTAATTCTAGAACTACTGAATGCAACATGCAGAACTGAAAAATCGAAGAAAAAAAAATCACTCTCGATTTAATTATAACCTAAATGGGTCAAAAGGCCCTTGAATTAAAAATTATATTATGCATATTCAAACTGGCATGACCACATTACATAACAACATACACAAGATCAGCCTTCTGGATACATCAGTAACATCAGTGAAAAATGATTTACGTGTGTCTGTTCCTCACATAAAGCCGTTTTATTATTTCAGGAGACTTGGAAAATAATGCATGAGTCATATGAACTAATTTTAAAGGTTTTATGTATTTTTGTCCTCTTTGGATTTTGAAGCCGTGGTGAACTGCTGTAAACATTAATTAATTAATAATTTATTTTTTCTAGGAAAATATCGCTTTGGGAACAATATGAGGATGACAGTGTTTTAATTTCTGGACGAAATATACCTTTACATGGCACGAATGTGAAAACACAAGGCTACATGATAATTCATAATCATACAAAACAGACTGAGTCACTTTTGGCTCATCGATAGTGCGCACATGAAACAAAGTCCTCAGACACCCTTTTGACTTAAACTCAACCCAAAATCTGTATTTCTCTCTTTCTCTCTCTCTCTCTCACACACACGCACACACACACACGCACTTGCCCCCGCCTCTCCAGCGGAAAACACTATTCTGGCGCTCTCACTCAGGTCCGGTAGCGCATCTCAAGACAAAGGCACGCGCGCGAGTCCGCTGATTGAGAAACTGCGCATCAGTTGAGGAATCAACTAAACCACATCCCTGTTCAAAAAGGTGAGACGTCTCATTTATCGTCTTATTCCTCAGAATAATTCAGTTCTTACATGCATTTCTCAAGAGTCTGTGACTGGATATACTGAGTTTAAAGTGGTAAAATAGTAAAAATTTCAGACGCATCCTCAAAACCAAAACATGAATGAGCAATAGTGTAATCAGACGTTTAGTTAATACAGTACTTTAATATATGAATATAATATCAGTCGCATATTATATTAATAATAATGTATTTCAGAAGTGGAGAACTGCAATCTCATCGCATCATATTAAATTGAATTTTAATATCTGATAGTTATTAAAAATATCTGATTATCTAGTACAAGTCTGCAACTGAATGGATTCAGTGCTTTTTTTTTCTTACGACTGGTACAAGTATGGCTCACGCACAATTTGATTCATACATTAGTCATTTATTCTGCAGCCTACTGTTATTCGACTTATTAATGGAACATAAGTTGCATTTATTGTGGATCTGTTAACTTCTCTGTTAACAATACCTCCTTATTGCGCTTTGATTAACCATTTGTGGACCGACAACATAAAGGGAAAGTCCTACTCTTTCTCCAAATCGGTTCTTTTGAACAGTTCATTTTAAACAACCGGTTCAAAAATCGAATCTTTTTTGCATGTTCTTTGACATCCCGCCTACATATGATTAAATTCTCTAACATTCCAATAAAGCCATAACACATACAACTTTGCTCTTTCATTAATAAGAGTGTCAATTACATTGTAAGTTATGACTCAGTAAATAAGATGTGCATAAACATTCAATTTATTTGCATTCTACTTTGCTGAAAAGATTTCAGCCTATTTTAATAAAACACTATCTATTAAAGCCAACTTTGTAAGAATATGCTTGAAAGAAAAAGACAGTCCTCTGTTCAGTCCACAGGAATGATTCAGTCTGCTTCATAAATGAATCGTTTCGTCTGTATTTGTGAATCATCAACACATTCATTGAAAAATATTCAATTTAAAAGAACAATTCATTCAGGAGTCGGCATCACTGTAACTCAAATGTGTGAGTGTGTGTATGAGTGAGAGAAAGAGAGTGAGAGAAAGAGAATGAGAGAGAGAGAGAGAGAGAGAGAGAGAGAGAGAGAGTGTGTGTGTGTGTGTGTGTCAGAGAGGCAGTTCACTTGTGAACATGAATCAAATGAAAAGCTTCACACCTGGCGGGGCAGCGATTGCAGATTTCCGACCTGGATTCACAATATGTTTCAATGAGAGCGTTTGAGAGCAGGTGGCTTGTAGAGAAGTTGAAATGATTAAACACAATGCCAGAAAATTGACAGCTGAATTAAGTGACTTCTAGAGAGATTAATCTTTGCTGTTTCTACTCCTTTTTCCGTAGGAGATAAGCAGGCTATTTTAAGGCATTACCGCACATAGACATTTGGGGAAAAACCATGACTTATTCGTATTGTTTTGATGGGAAGTGGCATTGCAAAGTTTTGTTTTTGTTCATCTGATTAATATTTGCATACCAAACATGTCGCTTTTTTGAGTAAAGCGGTGATATCATAACACCTTTAATCTACTTCACTGCTTTGGTTAACAAAATAATTCTTGCTTTTAATCTCCGTCCTTCTGAGGCAAATCCATAAGACTGATGCATGGCAAATAGGTGCTGTTGAAATGGATCTGAACGTGTTCAGCTAGACAAAAGGTCTTTTCTGACACTAGATCAATTGATCAATTTAATTTGCATTTAAAGGGAAAACAAAAGTTATGCCAGAAAGGAGAACTGTTGCATGAACAATGCATACTGTCATATATTTGATCATTGGCCACTCATGTGTCTCACTTGCTTCTAGTGTTAGATTTATTGTGCAGCAGATGTGTCAGGCTATAGGAAAGGTGTCAGTTTAGGAAGACTTCACAGAAAGTGTTAACAGCTTTGTCGGAGCTATGTTATAGAGGTTACAGGAAGATTTCAAACAAAAATTAAAAATCTGTCACCATTTACACACCCTCTTGTCATTTTGAACCATATTACTTTCTCATTTTTGAATGTATGTTGTCTTTTACTTTTGACTTGCATGTTTCAGTGCAGAACAGTAGCACAGGGCTTGTTATGAGATACAAGTAATGAATTCTCTGGGAAATCCAGCTGATGCCCTGATGAGTAAGAATGGATTCAGCCAATATACACTTGAAATCGACACTAATAACATCACTTTCTTCCTGTGCTTGTTTGGAAGCATTTTAAGGCTGAAATATACACCCCATGGAAAGTTATATTTAGGGGTTGACTTTCAGGGTTACTTTTTTCCTAAAACATTGTAAGTTTTCGTACAATTCACATTGTATGAAATCATACAAAATCATCACATTGTTAAACATCTTTCCAGTGAGATCATGTTCGATTTTCAGTCTGGACTCAACACTTAGTCAGCACTAGCTGGTGAAAATCAGATGTAGTCTGCAGATTTTGGGCAGTTACAGTTTTGTGTAGAAATTGCATATTGCACAATGAACACAGACTCAGATGTTTTAGTTTAAGACTATAGTTGTGTCCCAATTCAGGTGCTCCATCCTTAGAGAGAAAAGGACTTCAAAAGTGTAGCTGTGTTGGACCAAGTGTTGTTAAATGGGACAGGCTAACCTATGGAAGATTGCTCTTGTAGCCTAGCAACTGTGACAGCTGATGTTGATGAGTGGCAGTAACATTTGTACTGGACTTTTTTTAAAGCGATATTCAACTGTCTGGAAACAAAACAGGGTTCACAACCTGTATAAAAATACTCTCCTTGGTCCATTTATGCAGTAAAAAGTATAAAATATTGATGATAATATAAGTCAACATTTGAAATCACTAGATATTTGAGTAAGTTAAATGAGGAATATCACACTCATAACAGTGAGATATGGCTATATATCGGCGTGGCTGTGATTCAGCCGTAGGTAATCACTGTGTGCTGATATACAGCCATATCTCACTGCTACCAGTGTGATATCGCATTTATACAACAGTTCGACGGCACGAGTGTGTAAATACATAAGAAACAACAACGGAGTGTCTTTAAAAGCCTTCTTTTGTCCAGAACTACTTCCTTCCACCACGGATTCAAATCTCAGTTTGACAGTTTAACAGCTGAGCCCAAGCCTCCGTTACTAATTCCAAAAGGTCACTTTTGAACTAGTAACGAAGGAACGATGATTTGCTTCACTAACAGCTTATTACATTAAAAGCAGTGTATTATGTGTAGTAGAGTATTATGAGAGAGAGATTGACTCAGCGAGTGTGATTGTCGGCTGAGGATATTGTTTACTTTTTTTCTCACAGTTGCGAGTTTACATCTCACAATTCTGACTTTTTTTTTTATCAGAATTGCATGATATAAACTCCTATAAACTTTTTTCCTCGTAAGTTTATTTTGCAAATTTTTACTTTTTTTCCTCACAGTTCTGACTTTTTTTCCTCAGAATTGTGATATAAACTACCAATTGCGAGAAAAAAGTAAAAAAAAATATTCTCAGCGGACAATCACACTTGTTGAGTCAATCTCTCTCAGATTTAAACTCAAAATTGTGAGATAAAAAGGTGCAATTATCTTTTTTTATTTTTTATTCTGTGACGGAAACAGGCTTCCATAAGTGTATGATGCCTATAGTGTTTTAAATATGTTCAGAATTTAAGTCTTGTAGTGTATTCCAGCTTTAATGTGCGGTTTCCATGTGCTTGAGAAGGTCACTACTCTTCCATTTCTTTTTCTTGCAGTCAGTTTCCCTCTTCAGTTATAATTTGCGCATCTGATGCATCACAGAAATAAAAAAAAAGACACACATATGAGGTGTATATATTTAATATTTATATATTTAAAAAAAAAAAAAAAAACTTTAATAGGGCTATAATAATGAAAGTCACTGACATGCTGGCGCTAAATGAAGGCATCACACCTTGACGGAAAGTTCTCAGTTGTGAATTTTAAAGTTATAGCCCTATTTTAATAAAGATATTTATACTACGGGGCCGTTGAATGCTTGAATCTGATTGGCCGACGAACGTTCTAAGGTGTGCAATTATTTTCAGGGAAACGCACGGCGAACGTAGTTCCAGGCACCGCATTACATGTCCATATCACTTCGCCAAATGATTTGCGTTACTTCAAAGGTCTTTACGGCCTAAAACAGCAAAAGAACCAAAACCCACAACTACACTGGTCAAACAAATAAATATAGTAAACAAAATTATACAATCAACAGATTATATGCATGTTTTTGCCACAAAATTACGTACGGAAAGCACATACTCTATCTCTCCCGCTCTCTCTCCCTCACAGACTCACAGTTTGCACACAAGTTAACATGAGCGCTAATGTTGTTAGCGCTACTCTGACGATTTTATCAGTAATATAGTTTAACAACTTAAACTACATGACTTCTCACAAGAGAGGTAACAACAACGGCACTGTTCGTGAAGAAAATGAACTTTAAGTTTCACTATAACTAGAGACATTGCTGCCGAACACTTTTGAGAGACGCACAGACTCACAGAGGTAATCTCTCTCTCTCTCGCTCTCTCTCTCTCCTCTCATAAGTTAGTTATTAACTGTATTAACTGCATTAGTCTGCTATCAACGGCTCAAGCCTCCGTTACGGTTTAAAATGACGTTTTGGAATTAGCAAGGGAGGCGTTGGATGAGATGCGGAAGAAATAATTAGAGCCCTGCATTTCGGCCCGGGCCCGACGGGGGCCCCGACTTTTTTACGCCCCTAGGGCCGGGCTTCGGGCCAATTTTCACGCCATAGTTCAGACACGGGCCGGGCCTCGGGCCTGTTTTGGGTTTCTCCTTATTTTTATATTGTAGACATCCATCAATTAGTGATGAAAAAAATTGCCGCGCTGGTGGAAACAACACGAGACCGTGCTGCCGCGACTGAGAGTGGCTCGACGGTGTTTAGAGTCCTGCAGCAGCAGCGGCAAGCGCAAGTGACTTCAGCGCAGCTGAAGAGTTCTGCCTTCAAATGCACGCAATAGGCTAAAGCTTGCTGCAAAGCCCCAGCAAACATAATAACCATGAATGTGTCCGCGGAAAATAGTAAAGAGATATTTGAATTATTTACTAATAAACTAATGTTTTCTGAGTCCGTGTTGCAAGGATGAAGTTGCTGATCCTGACTCGCCGTCTCCTCATTAAACGCGCCTTTAGAGAGAAATGCATCTTTATTGATTATGATTAAGATTATTTAAAAGAGTTTTGGTTTTCGATTTTTTTTATTTCGTTAAGTGATAATTTAAAGCTTTCTATAGATATATTTATCATGTCTGTGAGGCATGTATTCACTCGGTTCATTTTTGTGAAGCGCTCCTGTTCAAGACGGCCCATCATGTTTGTTTTCTTTGTTTTATAAAAGCACAACCTTTTGTTGGTATTGTGAGTGCACACAAATAAAAGTAGACCCTTTACAGTTCCGAATGATGTATTATTCTTATCTTTATCAAAAAAAAAAAAAAAAAAAAAAAAAAAATGACGGCGTAGGCTATTTTAATTTGTTTCCACTGTGTTTCCAGAGCAAATCCAAGTGTTTGCTCTGGTGCCTCCACGTCCTGCAGAGCGCGCTTTAGCTTCAACTCTCTGCACAAACTTATATAGGCTAGCGCACATCATTATTATAGCGCGGGTTTAACGTTTAAACATTGTTATATGCTTGAACTGTTTTAGTATATCTATAGATTTTATTTTAGGCCAGTCCTGATGATATGAGAAGGCTAAATTGATCAAACATAGGCTATGATCAGCTCACTGTATGCCGCTGGCCGCTTGGTCGTTACTTTAAAAAAACAAAAACTTATATTTAACGAACAAAAATGCTCCAAACGTTTTTCTAAATTAACTTAATAAAAAAACTAAACGAAATATAATAATTTTGCCATTACATACAAAACTGAACTATTTTAATAGCCGAAACAGTAGTATAAGCTATTTTAGGAGAAGAGGGAAAAAAAAGAGGGGCTCGGGTCGGACTCGGGCCTGTAATTCTGATAAGCTGTCGGACACGGGCCGGGCTAGGGCCTGAGCATCTCGGGCCAGGGCCAGGGCCGGGCTAGGGCCTAAATTTGAGGCCCGTGCAGGGCTCTACTCACAATAGCGATTTAAGTAGAAAAACCGGACGAATGCCTTGAAATATATCATCTGATCAGTGCCTTGAGGTGTGGCAACCGTAGTATAAGCGGAATAATTGACTTCGGTCCATTGAATTATTAGAAAAATAATGCACACCCGAGGCATCACCACCTCAGGTGTGCATTATTTTTCTAATACTTCAACGGCCCATCGTCAATTATTCCTTACTTATTAGGGCCTTGGATTTCTTGTTTCACAGTGTTCTATCCCTTGAAAGAACACCTAACAGCCTTGAAGCAAACAGCTTCTTGCTGCAGTTATTGGTGACAGTTTATTGTGATTTTGACATTTTCTGTCAGCATAATTAAGAACAGGTTTTCGAAGACATTTTTTGACCAAATAATGTTTCATGTTGCATTGCTCCCTTTGTACTGCATTGCATTGCTTTGTACTGATTTTTTTTTTTTTTTTTTTTTGCAGTTATATTTAGGGTAGGGCAATATATCAAATCTTAGAGATATCATCAAGACAATCAAATAATCAATATAAAATTACAGAATATCATGGACATTAATACTGAATATTGCATATTGTTGAAAATTAAGATTAATGCGCCAAAAACAGCACCAATAAACAATTTCACTCCTCCTGCAAATTAGCCAAGAAGTGCTTATGTGTTCCAGCAACCAGTTCCTCATCTGAAAGAGTTTTAATGCCAGTGGGAACATAGTGTCATGCCACAGAGCATCTCATAAACCAGAAACCATCAAAAGAGTTGTGTTCTTAGCTAAATCTTGTGAAACACATTTTTTTTTTTATCTGGGCATAATCACCTTTTTAACAAGTTTAGAGCAAATGCAAAAATATTGACATGCATATCGATTATCACCAAAATTTGGAAAAATACTGAGATATAAAATTTAAGGTATATCACCCAGCCCTAGTTATATTTAGGTTGTTTCAGCTATTTTCGGTTTGTTTCAGTTATTTTGCACATTAAAATCTGTTGACAGCATTGTACGGCAAACCGCAGGGACACTTATTCAGTTCTGTTCACCTGGGCTCTCGCTCTAATGTGAGTACTAAAAAGCACCTCAATTGTTCCATTAGTCTGTGTTTGTACCGGCCGAGCATAATTGAAGCACCCACAGGGAGGGGACGCTACCACCCAGAGCGGTGTAAAGAAACTCACAGTATGCTGGAGGCTGAGAATAACACATACCTCACGTGTCTGTTTACTTATAGATATCAAGAGCTGTTTAGTCTGGGTGCATTTCAGAAGCAGACATTATTGCAAGTTTCTGCTCAATGTTTTATAATTAGAGCTGGGAAATACAGATAAAAAAAGAGAGCCCACTAATATTTTGCCAGCATTCAATACACAGCTTGATGTTAGGTTTAAAATAGCTTAAAGGAATAGTTCACCCAAAAATGAAAATTTGCTAATAATGTAGTCACCCTTCGGCCATCTAGTATGTAGATGAGTGTTTCTTCATCAGAACAGATTCAGAGAAATTTAGCACTTGCTCACCAATGGATCCTCTGCAGTGAATAGGTGCCATCAGAATGAGAGTCCAAACATCTGATAAAAACATTATAATAATCCTCAAGCAATCCACACAACTCCAGTCTATCAACTAACATCTTGTAAAACGAAAAACTGTTTGTAAGAAACAAATCCATTATGTTTTAACTTCAAACCATTACTTCCAGCTAAAATTCAAGTCTTATATCCATAATACACTCTCTTAAAAATAAAGGTGCTTCATGATGCCATAGAAGAACCTTTTTTGTCTAAATGGTTCCATAAAGAACCTTTAACATCTGAAGAGCCTTTCTGTTTCACAAAAGGCTCTTTGTGGTGAAAGAAGGGTCTTCAGATTATAAAAAGGTAAGAAAGAGATGGTTCTTTAAAGAATCTTTGACTAAATGGTTCTTTGTGGCACCAAAAATGGTTCTTCTATGGCATCGCTGTGAAGAACCTTTTAAGCACCTTTATTTTTAAGAGTGTATTGCTTTCTCTTGTGAACAAGTCATCTCATCTGAATCATTCTGAGGGCACCCATTCACTGCAGAGGATCCATTGGTATGCAAGTGATAAAATGCTATTATTTTCGATGAAAAAACAAATTGATCTACAATTTGAATATATATATGTGTGTGTATATATATATATATATATATATATATATATTATTTGTATAGAGATTTCACAATACACATTGTTTCAAAGCAGTTTTACAGAAAATCATGATGTTTGTAATATCCTAATATTTTCACGGCTTATATTTATATTTAGCAGATTAGAGCTGGGTGATAATATAGTTTACATTTTGTGAAGATACAAGCAATTAAGCAGTTGAGATTTGCTATATAGTTTACATTCTCCTATACGTATACTTATAAAACGGTTAGTTCCATTCCTCGATTCTGATTGGTCAGCAGCTGTGTTTTATTCACGATACAGCACGGCTATGACCGCTTCACCCAACCGTTCTGTGTATCACTGAGCAACACCCTTAGCAACATAAACAATCAACAGCATCAAAACTGTCTAATGTATTATGTAGTAGCTTGCTATTTATTTAATGAAGTATGAGTGACCCCTGCTGGCGTTATGTTGCATCTTTCGTCTTTAATTTTGAGACCCCGCCCTTCCCCTGTCTAAATAAACGCTTCTCACGCGGAGATATGTTGATGTATGTGCGGCAAGAGTCTGTGTGAAAGACTACACTTTCCGACGTGAGGAGGGAATATTACTGAATTTACTAGTTTACTCCGCTTCGCGTCGTGCCTTACAACGCCCTTCAGCCGTGATTTATTCACGATACAGCACGGCCTCTCGTACCTTATTGCTTACGTATATATTTGCATATCCAACTTTATATAAAGTGCTGGGTGATAATATATTTACATTTTGCAAAGAAAAAAGTTAACTTTGTTTCTCATAAATGCATCTCACAACTACTTTATTTATTTATTCATTCATTTATTTATTTATTACTCTTGTCATAAAAATAGTTTAAAATAATAATCAGAGGTAATTTATAATCAAAGGTTTTTTTATTGTTATTATTTGTTTTACAAATTTTTACAATATTTTAAAATGCCATTCAGGGACTTTGGTTATGAGTAATGATTCAAACAAACTGGTGAATCTATGCTTTGATGAGATTCATTGAAACAGACCATTTGAAAGACATGAAATAAATTGCTGAAATTAATCAGACTTTTAAAAGCAATTCCCATTTTTGCTAAAGCAGTTTAAACCTCTTTTAGAAAACCTCCATGGTAACATTCTGTCAAACAAATTGTAGGGAGTGTAAAACTAGCACACTAAAACAGCCTTTAGGACACACAAACTGTCATTTTAAGATTACTGTGATATTCACTTAATGTCACTTCATTTTCAAATACTGAAAATGCATTGTAAATATTCAATATCTCCTCCAGTAAGGGCTTGTTAATTTATTCTCATCTAACCCAGTCAACACCCTGGGGATATTTATCCCATCTCATCTTTGAATGTGCTTAATGAAGATTTGAGCTAATTAAATAAGTTGTCTCTGACATTCAGCTCATCGTGCTGTTTAATATTAACTGCACTGAACGTATGGCCATTTTAGTACTGTCTTGTCCATAAAAACTATTCAATCTGCGAAAAGTGATTGGTGCTTAATTTGTCTTATCCCTGTCAAATGAGTATTTCTGAATGTATGTCAACCCTGATTGATAATGATGATGAGATACGCATTAAAGACAAAACTGAATTAGGTAGTATCTACTGCTTTTGCAACAACTGACTGATTGGTAAAGAGACAAAAACAGAAAACACAATCACTGCTTTTGCAAAAGCTTGTTAAAGGAAAGACCTAAGAGCAGTTATGCTTAATCTATGAACCATTTACTCACTTAATTAGAGGGCACGAGTGAATGAGGCTCATTTGCATTTCAACAGCAACGGCCATGTGTGATTGCAGCAGAGACTTATCTTTGACTCAAATCATGCTGGCTTTCATTAGTGTCCTTACAAGTTTCTGTTTACTGCTGTTTGGATTGACAGAGCATAAGGAACACACAGATCTCAAGTCCCGCTGATTCTTTATACGAATAACCTGCTCCGGAAACCAGCCATCCGATGTAAGTCAAGGCTGTAATGAAGGGCTTTTAGACGTGACTCCTGCCTCTCTAATGTTCAGAAGTACTGCGGTGCGGAAAGTGGTTCGGTAGAGAAGAGGAACTTTGAGGAAAATTGTAGCTGTGCTCATTAGAGTTTGAAAAAGTCACTTCATTATATGAGCCAACTCAACTTTCAAGACAAACTAGTACCTATATATTGCGAACTGCATGTTTGGTAGCACACACCTCCACAGGACGCACTCAACTGGCTCACTTCTTCTTCACGGACATTTCAATCCATCTGTTAATGATTTAATATTCTGCTTATGAGGAAAGCTAACCAAAATGTATCTCTTTCCTTGTTAATATGCCAAAACACTCACTTTAGGTCTCTACCAGCAGTATTCCAGCTGTAAGGATGGATGGCAATAGTGGCGAATGGCTCAGCACTCCAGTTCCCTCGTGTTGCCTGGAAAACGTGACAATGGAGAATTCCAGCATGGGCCAAATCTACGAAGTCATGCTGCAGTCGATGAACACGACGAAGCGTAATCCGCAGTTTGTTGGTGTGGAGCTCCTTCAGTCTTTTAAACCCCTCATCATCCCGTGCTATGCTCTCGTGGTCCTGGTTGGAGTTTTCGGGAACTACCTGCTGCTTTACGTCATCTGCCACACCAAAAAAATGCACAACGTGACCAACTTCTTTATTGGTAACCTGGCGTTTTCCGACATGCTGATGTGTGCAACCTGTGTGCCCTTTACCCTGGCATACGCTTTTAACCCTCGCGGGTGGGTTTTTGGAAGATTCATGTGCTACCTGGTGTTCCTCATTCAGCCGGTTACGGTGTATGTGTCCGTTTTCACACTGACAGCTATTGGAGTGGACAGGTGAGTGATGTATGTTAGTGTTGTGTCTCTTCACAGTGTGACTAATTTATCATAGCATCAATGTTTTACGAGTATTCTGGGGCTTTTGAGGAGCATGATTATGTAACAGATTGATTCAGTGGATTAATCATGATATGTGAAATATTATTACAATAACTTTTTAATATTTTTTTAAAAAAAGAGTCAAAGCTGAATTTTCAGCATCATTGCTCCAATCTTCAGTGTCACATGACCTTGGAAGTTACTCTAATATGCTGATTTGCTTTTCAAGAAACATTTATTACTACTATTATTATTATTATTATTGTCATCAATGTTTACCATTATACATACATCCATATTATCAATGGAAACCATCATACTTTTTTTTCAGGATTTTTTGATTAATTAAAAGTTGAAAAGAACAGCATTTATTTGTAATAAAAATCTTATGTAACATTATTAATGTCTTTACTCACTTTTGATCAATTTAATGCATCCTTCCTGAATAAAACTATTAATTTCTTTAAAAAAAATAAAAAAAAATCTTACTGAGCCCAAACTTTTGAACGGTAGAGTTCAGTATTTAAATTTGTCTGTGTAGCAGGTTGTCAAAAACATATCCTTACATTTACAGTATAGCGCAATACAAATCTTTGTGGTATATATAAGTTACTGCCTCGTGTCGTTCAGTTCAAATAGAGAATTGTTGATCATATGATGACTGGGATCTGAAAATTATCATAATTTAAATGTTTCAAATTTAAAGTTTGTTCTGATCTACTAGCAATTAGGTTTTTCTTCGAACTTGCCACTTTTATATAGATTTTAGCTTGAACAGTTTTTGAACAGATTTCTTTTTGAAAAAAAATCAAACTTTTTCTTTTTGCTATAGCAAGGTCATAATAAAAAATATCTTGGAAACCTTTTCACCATGCCTTCATTATTTATTTTCAAAATGGCTTTATAGCTTGTCCTTGTCCCAGACCTAGATCTTGACAGTCATTACTGTATGACAATCCAACATACAAATAAATTAAATGTTTATAAGAGTTTAAATATTTAAAGGAGACATACTATGCCCCTTTTACAAGATGTAATATACTGTAAGTCTCAAGTGTCCCCAGAATGTGTCTGTGAAGTTTCAGCTCAAAATACCCCACAGATCATTTATTATATCATTTTGAAAATGCTTCCACTATTTTGAGCGGAAGCAGAAACAGGCTGTTTTCGTGCATGTCTCTTTAAATGCAAATGAGCTGCTGCTCCCCACCCGCTTTTCCAGAAATAGGGCTGTGCCTTTACAGCTCCTTCCTCAGATACTCTGCCAAAAACATCTGTTTGGTTTTGATTATCATGTCTATCACTCTGAAATCATGCGTTTTAAAGCTATATCAGTTTAAAATTTGGATATACGGTTTTCTGAGCGCACACATCCAAAGTACACTCACACACATGGCATGTGAGTACTAAACTAAGTTCTCTTTCATATCTTATTGTGCTTAAACTGTCAAATACACACAAATTTATATTAAAACACATGAGTTACAAACACATTTGGTTATGTCTGTGACGATAAACAGCTGGGAAAGAAATCTCATGTTCATACTAGATCTGTGTTGCAGCAGCATAATATACAGTAAATAAATCAATAAATACACTGCTCTCTTGTCTCCTCTGAGGCTGGAACTCTAAATAGTGTTCTGTGCTCGTCGGTGCAGCCAAAGACAGAACAGTTAGCATGCTTTGCTTGAACTTTTGCCATGGCGTTAGAACTGGTACACCGTTGTCGCTTGCGAAAACACAAGGGCAGCGCCATGGGTGGAAACGTGCAGATTAAGGGGCGGTAATATTATAATAAGATCCCCTTTTTAATCTGAGCAACTCATTTTTTCACAAGCTTGCAGAGAAAGTCTTACCAAGAAAATTTACTGGGTTGTTCGTTTTCACATTTTCTGGGTTGCACTTAATAGCACGTAAACACGGAAAAAGTCAGATTTTCATGATATGTTACCCTTAAAAAGATAACAGAGTGAAAAAATAATCAAGCATTGCATTTTTTCATTTATTTATTTTTTTAAATTATGACATCACAGTGTGCACAATACATCATTTGTACTAGAAAAGACACTGATTGGAATTTTAATGACTGTCAGAAAACTAAAGACAAATTACAGAAGTGTTCTGTGATATATGTCCATGGTTGAACTTGGTTAGACTTCTTTTATTTTCTAAAGATACACATTATTTTAACCCCCCATGCAACCGTTTTGGTGTTTTTCAGCTCAATTGGAATGACACAGTAATCGAAATGGCTCTTTTTCTGGGTGCCAGAAGAGCCTGTAAGCGCTGCCATGAAGTATTCATTTGTAAATAGTAATTTTAACTATTTTAACAAAAAAAGCCATGATATTGTGACACACAATTGTATAGTGACACATTCTACAGAAAGCTGGAAGGCTAATGTAACGTCAACATGCTGCCATATGTGAAATACCAAGGACACCTAAAGTAAACCATGACTTCTTATCCACAATTCTGAAAATAAATTCATAGTGGATCTTCTCTGTTTAACTTTGTGGCTTCGTACAGCCTTTAACCTTCACACTTCCCTCGCTGCGTAGGCATGTGAGTCAGTGATGGATAATGGTGCTGCACTGTAGTCAAGGAAAATGAAAAATTGGTGGTTTGTAGTATAATAGGTGCATTAAGAATCCATTTACCTTACAGTGAAGGGTTTTTTTTTTGCGCAGACTAGACCGTCATCTCCTGTACATGGTCTGGTGGTTCATCTTCTGTGCTTTTACACATGGTGAAGCTTACATGAATACTGTCTTTAAAAGCCCTTGATATTATCATGAGATTTGGACACAGACCCATTCATCCAGGCTGGATCGGAGGCGAGGAAATGTGCATCCATTGAAGAGCGAGCTTTTGCAGCAAAACATCCAACAGGTCCTGCTCACCTTAAAGCGAATAAAAAGAGTTCATTAGAGGTCTTGTTTCGATCTCGTTTCTTACAGCCCACTGATTATGTATCTACAAAATCAACATGCAAAATCTCATATTTGCTTCAGCTTATTATGGTGTCTTTATATCTTAACACAAAGCTCTCAAACTCAAATTGGGGCCACTAGTCAGCTGGTGTTCCCTGGGTCAATGACATACAAGAGCTTCTTTTAAAAACAACATGTTGAAACACGTTCCTAGAAATAGTATGAATAGGTTTTTTTTTTTTTTTTTTTTTTTAAATTTAATGACTAAATGTCATGAGGTGTAACCATCAAATAATAAAAAAATGCTACAAATATTGTGAATTAAAAATGAATAAACATCATGGTTTTGCATTTTTAGGTTTTTGGCGTCAAAGACAATTCTAAAAATTGATTCGGAAATAATGTTTGGTGATCCTTATTGCAAAAATAGTTGTGTATGCGCGCATGCAGAAATAAAAATATAATACTTTCATTTTGTACATTTTGTGCAAAAAAAGATGAACAAATTCAAATGATAGTGTCAACTCTAATAATAAGTCAAATAAAGAATCATTTTAAGCAAGGCAGTACATAAACCTTAACCAATCAAATCCTCCAAACTAAACTGACTTACCACGGTAAGGGCTTGTTCACATAGAATGCGTTTTTTTTTGTTTTTTTTTTGTTTTTTTTGGTTTCCAAGGTCATTACAATTCTTTGTTTATGTAAACGTGCTAGGCTAGACAGACGTCTTTAAACGTCTTTTCAGCATCTTGCTCACGATCATCACGTTTTTAAAAGACTATGTCAAGTTTAACTTTTAAAAGATCAAGAAGACCTTTCACTTTTTTTACATTCAGCTGTGCTGCGTGCGTAGACACATCTCTTCGTTACTCATTAGCATTTCGGGGAGATCAAATAGCATTTTAGCGCCGCTGGCAAATTGAATACGGCTCTTTTTAGTGCTCGATTCCTTCGGAATTGGAGAATCGATTCTTTATGAAATCGAGTCTCAACCTTCAGACTCGCACTACATGACATTTTACCTGACCTAAACGTAACATGTAATAAAATAAAAGGTCAAATTATCTGATATTTTAAAAAGCTTATTGATCTTGGCATGTAAGGTCTGCAGCAAAACAGTTTTGAGATATATATATAAT
>JAFVLL020033972.1:0-15283 GCA_021397915.2 Tor tambroides | reverse complement strand
CAGTAAATGAACATACTTTCCAGAAGGCCAACAATTCACTAAAAATGTTTTTTTTATTGGTCTTATGAAGTATTCTAATTTGTTGAGATGAATTGAGTGAATTGGTGGGTTTTTGTTAAATGTGAGCCTAAATCATCACAATTAAAAGAACCAAAGACTTAAACTACTTCAGTCTGTGTGCACTGAATTTATTTAATACAAGAGTTTCACAATTTGAGTTGAATTACTGAAATAAATGAACTTTTCCACGACATTCTAATTTACTGAGATGCACCTGCAGTTTCTATCCGCAAGGTCAGTTCTCTTTACAGCAATCTAGCTAACTGGGCTGCCACAAGAGCTCCACAAGCTCTAATCAAAGAATAGATTGAGATCGTTTGGGGCCACACTGAAAATATGTGCATTTTAAAATATGTGGACCTCATGCATAGCACCATCCTGCAGTAAGTTTGGGTTGTCCAAACCCGCTGTTTATTCTATAGCTGCCTAACAATAACCTTTACTCAGGTGGTGTAAGGCAAGAACAGTCCCAGAGAGTTGTATTAAATGGCTAGGACCTTGTAAATACCTAGATCAGCAGACTAGTGAGTTGATAGCAATAATCAACAACTGACAACTGGGTTAATTTCAAACCCTAATTTGAAAGGAAAATTGGGCAAAGTTAACACTTAGGCGTTTGTCTGCAAAATGTGTATGTGGTTATTGTCAGGGTTCTGCCTTGACACCCTATCCACAGCGTCTTTGTTTAATGTGCCCGTGGTTTAGCTTTTGTCTCGTCCTAATTCTATTAATTGTTCCCACCTCTGTGGGAACATTGTTTCTTGTGTGCATTTATTTTCAGTACACTGTGCTTACCAGATTGTTTTGTGCCATATGCATTTGTGTTACATACACCAGGGATGGGCAAACTTGATCCTGGAAGGCCACTGTCCTGCTGAGTTTAGCTCCAACCCTGATCATATACATACGAAACCAACTAATCAGCGTTTTCAGGATTACTAGAAGGCTGCAAGCAGATGAGTTTTATCAGAGTTATACCTAAACTCTGCTGGACAGTGGCCCTCCAGGACCAAGTTTGCCTGTCCCCGTCTTAGTCTTGCCTTGCCCTGTCTTGTTTCAGTATGTGTTTTTTTGGTGACATGTAAAGCTTGGAATGTTTTTGTTGGAGGAAACATTTATTAACTAACTGGCTACTCAAAATGTAAATTAATAGAGCCAATTGATTGCCACATTTCTGCTCATTTTCTAAAAAAATCAGCATGGTGACTGGCGTGCATCAGGATTATAGTCAGTTACATATATGACTAATGTTATTTGAAGCATTTGATAGTGAGGTGAGGCTGCTGGGGAGGCAAGAAGAATCTGGTTATGTGCCAGCACTCTGGTCTGGGCACAGGATTGGGATCAGTAAGAGTCCTGGCGTGAATGAAGAGTCTGACTGAGGAAAAGGATGAGAGGACGAGGTGAGATCCTGCTTTCTGCTTTAGCATGCTGAGATAGAGTGATGACAACCAGTGTCCAGTTCTGAGGATTATGGGGGTTTTTATAAACAAAGTAAAGGGCAAAAGTGGTGTAAGCTAATACAAGTAATGCATTCATTTGAGCATGTTGCTTTGCAAGCATAGCAAACAGCTGATAAAATGGGTAAAAAAAAATCCTACAAACCTGCAATGAAGTATGGACCTGAGGGTATTACAGAATTCTATCCTATGTTTAGTAAACATGGTAATTTCAAATGGATCTTTTTCAAATCATAAGTAAGCAATTGAGATAGGAAGTTTCTGTAATACTGAACCATATCTAGAGACCAGAATATCACAGGCCCCATGTACATCTGGCACATGATTTTTAATATCTGATTATTGATTGATTGATTGATTACAGAAAATGAGAGGTTTCATTAACTGAAACATATGTAATATGTATCTAGTTACCACATAGCAAAGCCTTAGCAAAAACCCAAAATACCTTTGCACCATGGCAGTGATTTATGCATGGACAAAGACATGTTTTTTCAATATAAAAGCAAAAATGTGAGAGTATTACATTTGCATTCAGCCTTTATGAGAACACAAGCATTAAAAATAATGATTGGCAATGAGCCACTAGATGTAAAAATGGGCAGATCTGAAAGATATCCTTACTTTGAGAATGAGACTTCCTACCTGATCAGCTACTTGTACAGTCAGGGGAACCTCCAGAACTCCTGTGTCTTTATTGAAGAAGCTTTTGGCATCTGCATACAAGCTCTGTCTATAAAGAGAAGAAGTTTAAAAAAAAAAAAGTTTTGTCATGCTCTCCTTGAGATCTTAAATATTCAGTATTTATTAATCTCAGTATAGGTATTTATTAAAAGTGCATATACTTCTGCATCATGGTTGAGCAAATTATCTTGTCATATCTTTTTTAATACACTAAAATGCATTTCACACACAGTGATCTAAACACCTTTTCATGAGCATATTTTTGATTTCTGAATAAAAATGTATTTTGATATTTCAGTGATACTCTTGATATAATACAGAAAAAAAAAACTAATCAGAAGAATAAACATTTTGATAAGAAAACCTGTGGCCACCAAATCAAAGTTGTTCAATCAAATGTGGTGTGACCAACAAAATGTTGGGCATGCTAACATTCAGAAACATGCATAAACACACACACACACACACACACACACACACACACACACATACTAGTTTCCATTTTTTGTGGGGACATTCCATAGGCATAATGTTTTTTATACTTTACAAACTGTATTTTCTATCCCCTTACCCTAAACCTACCCCTCACACAGAACATTCTCCTATTTTAGATTTTTAAAACACTTCATTCTACTATATATGATTTATAAGCTTGTTTTCTCAAGGGGACTAAAAAAATGTCCCCGCAAGGTCAAAATGTACTGGTATGTCTGGTATTTGTGTGTCCTCATAATGTAAGGAATACCAGGTACACACACAGCATCCGAGGAAGCTCTACAGAGTTACTACAGTGATTCTTAGCAGATTAAATGGTTCGTGGTTGGCGAGTCAAGATCATTACAAAACTGTAGTTGCTGAACAGAGAAATATGAGAGTGAATAAACAATGTTCAGTTTTGGCTGAGCTGTTCCTTTAAGCGTATTATCAGTCATAGACTTTCAGGAACTGCTTCTTCGGAGTTAATGGAATCAGTCGGAGTGGCACTCTTGAATTGGCTTGGCACAGCATTGTGGAACAGCTTTGCGGGACACCACCCAGCCCATCTGTCGATGGAACAAACACCGCTAACAGGAATCTGATTGGATCTTGCTTGTGAATACATCCTGACACATCCTCCGCTCTAAAAAGCTATTTTTAGATGACTTGAGCTGAGCTAAAACACACTGCTACACACAGTGTAACACAAATCGAGTATAGTACTTGAGTAATATATGCATACCCTAATATAACTCCAGTAAAACTGTAAGTACCCCTTTACAATTTTTACTTTAGTTAAAGTGCAAAAGTACTTGATTTTAAATGCATGTACAAATTAAAAGTAAAAAGTACTGATGATTTTTTTTTTTTTTTGTACTGTTATACATTCCATCCTACGTTTCAAATTAAATTAGGGAGGGAGAGGGGGATCTGATTAATTAGATACAGAAACTGTAGAGCTTAGCGATCTATCTAACATTACTTTCAATTATTATTAACGGTCAGTTAGCCAGCATGAATCAATAAGGATGATTAGTGGAAGCAGATATTTAATGTACTGATATACAAGTGTTGTAGATCTGTTTTATGGTGGGACCCCTCTCTGACTGCCACAGTGGAGAAAGGTTTGATACATTTCAATTTAATCTCTGCTGGACAAACACAAATAAATGTCCATCACTATCAGATGTGGCTGCTAGGACAGCTGCCAGACACCTCTTAGAGAGAGGATGAAGAAATCAGTACTAGATCTGGAAAGGAGAGGACTTTGTATTGGTCCACATGCTGTTTCATAGGAACTAACTGCCCTTCACCCATCTTCAAATTCATTCTAAATGTTTAGGCCAGTTTTTTTTTTCTCCATCATGTTTGGATTCATTAAGCATTAAGAATGTTGCCAAAAGTATTCTGGTAGTGGGCCACGCTGTGTGTGCCACCTCTGATGTCAACAGCCAGTCACAGCAGTGAAGTGGAAAAATGCCAAAGTGCAATCTCCTCATTATTGGAATGGGATAAAAGTACCCATTCAGTGGTCATTCCTTGTTCTGAGTCTCCAGCCTGTAAGGAAAGAGACATTAACAGATATTTTGAGCCTTCATCTGGCGAGACAACAACAAACGTTGCATGTCCTGAGTATCAGTGCCAGAGAGGCAAAAGCAGAGTGACCAATTTCTGACTCTCTGGCCCAGAGAGGCAGAAAACAATACAGATGCATCTGCAACAGGGTTAACCATGTAGACCTTGGCATTCTATATTGTCAGTAATAAGATAATTTGATAATACCTTAATAGATTCAGAGAAACATTTTATATTTTCAACTATATTTCCTTTTCTATTCCTTGTATTCATTTAGTAGTTTTTGTTGTGTTAATAAAATGTACATAATTTGTATTTTATTATTATTTACTTAACAATCCTCTATGATTCTTCTTCATTGTTAAGGTGTCCTGAGCTGGTGGCCCGAGGTAAAAGGAGGATGGAGTCATCTGACATTCTCACGCTCACCTTAAGTGAAGTGACCTAAACTCACAACAAAATTGGTGCTACATGTGAGAACCACTACAAAACTCTATGCAATAATTTTGTTTTGGACTTAATTCGAACAGTTACATAATGTGCCTTTTTAAATCAAGATTTTGTTTATTTGAATGTATAAGGGATTGTATATATGAATGTTTGCCTTCACTAATTTTTTTTAATGGTAATAAAGTACAAATATTCCATATAGTCTCACAGTTAATATAAGTGCACAAAACTGCATGTATAATAATTATTAAAGAATTTTAGATGGAGTTTAGTATTCGAAAAAAAAAAAAAAAGTTGGCATAAAAATGCATCACTGCACTAAGAACCACCTTCATTTTTATAAGCTGCACACACATAAACACACACATTTGTCTCTATAGGCATGCTAACTTATGAACACAAGTGAGAGCTTTGTTGTAAACTTCAAGTGTTTCAATAGATAGACATAATCAGCAGCACTGGTGAAACAGCTGTCAGTGTGTCTGATTCAAACAAGCTCTGTCACAGTACACATGGACAGACAGAATGAGAAAGACAAAAAGAGCATATGCTTTCTACAAGCAGAAATCAAAGTGAGCTTTCAAAAAGAAGCACTATCACACAAATATCCACATCAAGAGAACAAGTAACATAAAGTAACTCTATAATTTTACATACAGTGTTTCAATGTCTCACAAGCTGAATTTTTAGTCCTAAACCTCATTTGCATAGACGCTTGGGAAACAGTATGAGTCGGTGTGTGCGTCTCAGCGGGGGAGTGTTAACAGCTGCAGCGATTAATGTAACGCACATTAACAATGAAAAATACTTCTAGAGCATTTATTAACTTTGGTTAATTTAAACATTTGTATTTAATACTTTTTAAATCATGAATCATTACATTCTGAAAAAAAATGTTTATTTTAGTTTATGTAAGCTAATGTATCAACTAATGTTAAGAAATGGAATTGGAATGATGAGAGAAATGAAACTAGCACAGCTATATAGAAAATATAAAGTATCAATACACAGTTTAGAGTCATTATACGTTATTATTGTACATGTCTCTGCAGTACTTGATTCTGATTGGTTAGTCATGGTATTGAACTGTCAAAAAAAAAATGTTGCACCATTTTTGATTATGTGAGTGTACAGTTACAAATGACTATAATAAAAACGGCCTTGGAAGACCGTATTAATTTTATTATATTTATTATATATTGAATGTAAAATCTTACATGGATAGATGGATGGATTAAACTGCAATGTTCGTCTTTTTACTAGGCTGCTGCTAGACAAATGGCGAACATAATTCAGTCTCATGAAACAATATAGAATAACAGATATAATCCAGTCATCCAGACATTATCACAAATTATTAAAAAGATAGTTCCGGTCCTTGACTATGATTGGCTGAGCCATGTTCAAAGCCGTTGTAAATGACTCTAGAAACACACACCTGTGACCTCATTACATCAGTGTTACTGCACCACCGCTCTGTGTTGCTGCTATCAGTTTTACAGCGTTGAAGAAATTGTTTTAAAATGTCATATTTTGCTGTTAATTTTGACTTGATGGGTGGGCTAAGCGCATACTAATCGTTTTATAAAAGCAATAAGCCACATTTTATAAAAGCACTGGGGCTTTAGTAAACCACAGCTTCTTGGGGCTTTTTACTTTAATAAACCTCTTCAGGGAGATACAGGATCACCCTGACATCATTTTTAATTGCACGTTATCCCTTATTTATTTGACCACAGGATGCTGTCAATCAATCACAATCAAGTATTACAGAGAGCTGTGCAACAATAGCGGCCCACAAAAGGCTCCAGTGAGTATGAGCCATGTGAACAGCATTACATAAGAAGGAGTCAAGACAGATCTGTGGGTTTTGGATCACAGGAGAGAGAGAGAGAGAGAGAGAGAGAGAGAGAGAGAGAGAGAGAGAGAGAGAGAGAGTGCGGATGCTGTTTAATGCTGTTCTAATCTGCATTTTAAAGCTTTTGAAAGCAGATTAATGCAATTTCACTTCCTCCACTGCAGCACGTCAGGCCCACGAAATGTTCTGTTAACTTTTATCACGTAATGCTGCTTCATCTGACCTCAGATCAGCTTAGATATCAATACGCTGTTCTGTCTGATGAAAAATGTGGGCGAGGAAAAGGGCGCCACACACACGCTTCTCAGCCTCGCTCTCAGGAGCCTACAGAACTGCAGCACACCGCGTTTCAGCTCAGGTTTAAAAATATCTCAGCAGCCTCATTCAAATTCAGCTCCAACTAAATGTCCACATGCTTCTCTCAGGAGCTTTTATTGATGGCTCAGGGTGTTATGTTGTGAGATGTTCCTATGATATAATTTACATTTTTAAAGGAAGGGAACAGTTTATTTTTCACAACCATCATATTTTTTGTTATATTTTGTTTGTTTTTGTAACTTTCTCTGAGTAAATCCCTAAATCCATCCTTAATCCATCCAAGCAGTGTTTGCAACAAAAATCATTTCATGATGTATGAAGCATTTAGTGGTAATCAGCAGACCTTTTTAAATGAAACCGTGTTGGAGGTATTATGTTGTGAATAACAGGCATTACTGTCAATTTCCATGTTAATTTGGTGCAATTAATTATGGAAAAAAATTCAGTGTTAAAATGATTAAAGCATTCAGTGCATTCTGCCCCAGCACAGACCTGTACATTATCTTACATTGCATGGAACTGCTTAGTGATGAACATGATGCAAGATGACGACTATGTGATATAGCCTATTAGAATGCAGTTTTATGTTTTCCAATTTCACAGTTTAATAAACAAGCACTTAATATTATGTTTTAGATAATATTGTCAGTGTTGTCTGTTTTTGCTCAATTTCACCAGTGAAAATGGTTCCAAACAAAGCCACAGCAGAACTGTTTCAGAGCAACACAGTGGTTATTATTAAATTATTAAGGACTACCTGGGCAGAAATTTCAGCTGAGCACTGAAGCTGGATCTGGCCTGGATAAATCCTGTTTTAGGTAAGATGGACATATGGTTCCTCATCTCTTTACACACCTTGAATGTCAATCTGAGAGCTGTGCTGGCCCTTAAAAGTAAGAAAGAAGAAACAAACACCAGATATTCACATTCTCGATCAATCAGAAAAACAGACAAAGTGGAGACATAAACAGAGAGAACCATTATATTCATATCTGAAAGATGGCTCATTTTCAATTTAAACACAAGCACTCAATCACACTGGATTGTATAAATGTGATATCCATGGTGTTTTAGGTAAGATTTTAGTTTTAGTAATCTCTACCAAACATTTGCTTCCTACAGCAGCGAGCACATGCTTCACAAATCAAAAATTGGACTATATAACCAGAAAAATAAACAAATATGAGAAGCAGCGGAGATCTGTGTATAGCACTGTGTATAGCAAATATGCAGTATTCCCACTATAGAATAGGTGACCCATTTTACCCAATGTTGGGCACTGCCTGCAACAACAAGCTTCAAGAACAGCAGATATAATGGATGTTCCCAGCAGGCACACGTCATAAGACGTTGATATTTGGTTAAATTTCGGTTGCGACGTCAGGTGACCAAAATTCAATGTAAATTCAACATCTAATGTCAATGTTAAATTAATGTCCAATACCGACATCAGCTGACGTTGGGATTTTGTTGTTTTTAGGTTGTGTAACCAAAATCCAACGTTAAGTCAACGGCAAATATTGACGTCAACCCGATTTTTATTTTCAATCAATGTTTATTAAAAAGCTTGACAGAGCACTCTTACCAATGAGTAATAGAACAGATGGTGTCATAGGTCAGAAATAGAGTCCAACAATAGGAAATACACCTGCTATCACTGACTACGTTTACATGGACATCAGTAATCTAATCATTGCTTTTAGAATATTCCTTTCATGTTCCCGTTTTACATGTTATAGTACATAGATCGATTAATGGCACGCGTCATTACGTCCCCACGTGATGCCATCCAACGTCCCCTCCAGAATTTCACGTATATATTTCGTCTACGTTATGATGCCATATACAGTTTTGGGTGTTTCGTTTTTAATTTTACGAAAGCTTTAAGTGCAGTTAATTATTTGTCATGCTATACATTGAAAGAGATGATGGCGTTGTTGAAGCCATGCTCTTCTGTTTGCCGTCAAATGGTTGACCACTGCCGTGTGTGTATCCTGTCGCAAAATGCAGCGAAAAGTCCTGCACGACAGTAATAGTGTGATTAAGGTGTTTACATGTCTATACTGCACTTCGATAATGCGACTAAAATAGGAATACTCCACATGTCTTAATTCGATTTGTATTTACTTGAAATATGACTTTAGCCTGATTAAAGTAATCAAAAATGGTAGATTCTTAATCAGTCTTAGTCGTGTTAAAATCTGAATATTGTTGTCCATGTAAACGATCCCACTGACATGCAAATTACAAAACCAAAATTAAATACACCTGTGACTTCCAATGCATGGTTAGACAATGACCTCTGTATACAGCCTTAGTTACAGGGAACCGAAGTTACAGAAGGTAACAAGACGCATTCATTGCTGTGCCAGTGGTACTCAGCTTTGTATTTCCTCAAGGCCTGGTTTTCAATTTTCAGGTTATTACTGATATGAAAGACTGGATGAAAAGCCACAGTCACATTTCCAATATTTTTTTCCAGCCTAATAATACAAACCTCCTACATAAGTAATTTATTCTTTATTTAGAATCAGGATTTTCCTGATTATTAAAAGCCTCAGATTTAATGAAAAGTGCATTTCCTGGGAACCATACCAATTTCCTAGCTACTTCCTGACTTGTGCCAGGCTGTACTGTTTGAGATAAATGAATTCAACAAATGTAAATTTCAAAGTATTAATTCTAAACATAGATATGTGCCTCTATAGTGTAACATAGAATTAGAGGCTTGTATTACTATAATATTTGTTGTATACTGTATTCAAATATATTTCTGGTAATAATCCCAGACTTATGCGTAATTTGTTGTAATTTGCGTAATAGACGCATTTAGGTAGATGGGGGGGGGGTGCATTCCTTTCAAAAACAAAAGTAATCTACTGCATCTTCAGCAGCTCAGATGTCAAGAGTAAATGACGACTGCTATGTTCATTATTACATCCAATAACAGAACACCTCAGTCGCTTAGGAGACATTCTTGTCTACTCCTGCTCTGGCGTCGAAACAATAGGCGGACTGTTTACAGCTCACTCAGGGCGGGTCTATGCTAAAACGCCAGTGTCAACCAACAATGATGGGAAGGGCCTGTGGAGAACTACGTCACTCTGCCAAGAATCTGAGAACGGCTTGATCTGAGAAAGTGGTTATGATTTATGGGGATTTAAAAAAAAAACACTGGGTGGATTTTTATCATTATAGGGTGGTTGTGTACACACACTGCCAAAACACATTTCAGTTCAAACAACACGTAAAAGTGAATTTTGCATCCGATGACCCCTTTAAGTCATGGTTTTAACTGTCAGTTGGCAGCTGGGCACCTACAGTAACTGGCTGCTCGCTGACTTCACCACCTTCTGGCAGTTTAGAATTCCATCAGCAATCAGGTGATTTACAGAGATCAGTGGCTGATGTGGATGTTGTCTTGATAAAAATATAAATGGTGCAGTTCACCTGCTTTGAACTTCGATGCTGTCCTGATAAAGTCGATCATACATGCAGATTTTTAGGTCAATATTTGGCTTGGTCACCCAAACAGGTGCGCTCTCTGCCACCCCACAAACTGAAACCACAATCTATGCATTCAAGAAAACAAAATAAGGAGAAAAGTCAAGTTAATCTATTGAGCTGTTAAAGCAAATATAAAACAGTTTTACGTGAAAACTATACCGGTTCACAGCTAGGTTGAGAAAACGTTATTTGGAAATCCAGTTTTGCCTCCCCTGGAATTGTTGGTGTGAAGATGATGGGTAGTTTGACACTCATAAATGGGCCGATATCACCAACATAAGCCTGCAGAGAGACAATCAATCTGTTACATTTCCATTTAACTCTCAAATCAAAGTGAGATTCACTATGAATAAATTGCAGCTATTGATAGTAGTGTTTCATTGCACAGCATTGCCCATTCACCAAACACTAATGTTCAGCACAAATGTTCACCCCAGGGAGGATTTAGAATTGTATCAATGGATTCCTATGGAGCTACTCACACCATGGGCAATCATTTGCCCACTGACAAAGCAAGAATTTTTCTTCAGTGAAATACACTTTAATTTTTATCTTTATTTTATCTTTATTTACCAACGTCTTTGCTGCTTGGCCAAGAGCGCAGCATTATCTACACTGCTTCACCACTGTGATCCGGGGACCTGAATTGGGGCTCTTTAAGATGTTGGTAGCACTTTACAAAAAGGTTTCATTTGTTAACATCAATTATTAGTTAACATGAACAATATTTATATAACATTTATTAATCTTAGTTAATATTAAGTTCAAACCTTACTAATACATAATTCAAATTTAAAGGGCACCTATTATGTCCCTTTTTACAAGATATAATATTGGTCTTGGGTGTCACCAGAATGTGTCTGTGAAGTTATAAACACTCCACAAATCATTTATTATAACATCTGAAAGTGGGACGAAACAGCGCAATATTACAGAGCTTGCATTGCGCTGACCTGTCATTGGCGCAGCTCGGACTCAACAGCACAGGGAGGATGTCTTTGCTAGCACCACCGAACGATCAATTAAAATACTTTGATAATGTATGCATGCACATAAATACAGTTAAAACGTTAGCTTAGCATTATAACGACATGATTTTCACAAAGCAGTCTGGAGTGAAATGATTTGCGCAGACAAACGTATTTAGGTAGATTTTGAGGTGCATTACCTTGAAAAAAAAGACGTAATCGACTGCATCCTCAGTGGCTCAGATGTTGGGAGAAAATGAAGTCTCTGCACGGGCCTGACAATTAAAAAATGCACGGGTCTCAAATACAGGCTCTAGCCCGGCCCTGACCCGAGACGCTCAGGCCCTAACCTAGCCCTTGTCCGACAGCTTATCAGAATTCTTGGCCCAAGTCCGACTCGGGCCCGTCTTTTTTTCCCCTTCTCCCAAAACAGCTTATACTACTGATTCAGCTATTAAAATAGTTCAGTTTTGTATGTAATGGCAAAGTAATTATATTTAGTTTAGTTTTTTTTTTTAAGTTCATTTAGAAAAAAACGTTTGGAGTATTTTTGTTTGTTAAATGTATGTTTTTGTTTTTTAAAGTAACGACCAAGCGGCCAGCAGCAGACAGTGATTGATCATAGCCTATGTTTGATCAGTTTTGCCTTATCAAATCATCACGACTTGCCTAAAATAAAATCTATAGATATAAAACAGTTCAAGCATATAACAATGTTAGTTTAAACATTAAACCTAGATAAATGTGCGCTGTTAGGCGCATATCCAATCGTTTGTGCGGAGAGTGGAATTAAAATATGCCGTCATTTTTGCTCATAAATGTAAGAGTAATAAATCATTTGGATCTGTAAAGGGTCTACTTTTATTTGTGTGCACTCACAATATCAACAAAACGTTGTACTTTGATAAAATAAAGAAAACAAACATGATGCGCTTTCTGCTGTCTCGGTCTTGAACAGGAGCGTTTCACAAAAATGAACCAAACTCAGCAAATATATGCCACATAGACATGATAAATATATTGTGGCGGGAGGAGCAAACGACAGACACAGTGGGTGTGGCGTCAGGCCTCGGAGAGGCTTTTATTAAACAGAAATTTCAAAATAAAGTGGATGTGGAATGCTAGAGCCATTATGTAAACACGTTGCATGCTGCATTTGTCCAATCAATGACACTGACACGCAAATATGCAAATAAGAACGTTAACCCGGGGTTTACAAATGTACATTCACATTTACATTTAGTCATTTAGCAGACGCTTTTATCCAAAGTGACTTACAAATGAGAAAAATAGAAGCAATCAAAACCAACAAAAGAGCAACAACATGCAAGTGCTTTGACAAGTCTCTGTTAGCCTAAAGCAGAAACCTAGTGGGGTTTTTTTTATTTATTTTTTTTATAAGAAACAAGTAGATAGAATAGAAAAAAGACAGCTAGAGTTAGTTTTTCAAGAAAAGCTAGCAGTTAGAGAATAAATATGCGATTGATAGAGGGTCAAGTGTGTGTGTGTGTGTGTGTGTGTGTGTTTTAATAAAAAGAAGACAGATAGATAAAATAGAATTAGAACAGAGAGTGCTAGAGTTAGAGGGTAAAATAAAGATGGAAGAGATGTATTTTTAGCCGATTCTTGAAGATGGCTAGGGATTCAGCTGCTCGGATTGAGTTGGGCAGGTCATTCCACCAGATGGGAACAGTTAATGAAAAAGTCCGTGAAAGTGATTTTGTGCCTCTTTGGGATGGCACAACAATGCGTCGTTCACTTGCAGAACACAACACTGTAAAAAATTGGCCATATTCTGACAGTAACATCCTGTTTTTTCATTACAACAGTAAAATCCCGTAAAAAAAACAATGCATTCTGGGTAATATTTGTTTTCGAGAAAGTAGCCTTCTGCAGTCCTGTGAAGTAACAGCGCTCAGATTCGACACTCAGAGGCTGTTCAAATCACACCCTATACCCTCATTCACTATTCCCTACATGAGTTTACTAATATAGTCCACCTGACAGAGAGAATGAACACTAATGAGGGAATTCAGCCAGTGATGAACAGCTGCTGTTAACAAGCAGAATCACTGGAGAAAAGAGCAAGAAATTAAACTACAACTGACAAACAGCCACAGCCTTAGATGAAATCAACTGAAACAAAACAGCAGAGGAGGATTAAACAACTCCACAAACAGCATCACCAGCTTCACGAATTACAGTCTGACTTTATTTCTGTTATATAGCTACAAAATTACTTGAGAATTAATAGATATTTAGATGCTTTACTGAAAACGTTTCATTTGACCTCACCATTATGGCGATCAGCATTTGTTTTAGTTGGGCTCTTGACTTTTTAATGCTAGATTTTTTTTGGTTGTTATGACTGTGTTTACAAAATTCATTTGTTATAGCAAAAAAAGCCAAGAAAAGTTATAAGTAAATGTTTTTGGGCTGTAATCATTATGAAGCAGCCTGCTTCTCTTATCGCATTCAGTAGCTAATCTTTAATGACGTGGTGTAGTTTTTTTTTTTTATTAGTTTCATGTTATTTACGATATATGATACTGCAAAACAGCAATCTATTATGAAGAATTGTAAAACATCTTATGCACAAAACCTTTAGTACTACGGCATCACTTAGACACATACAGACATCAAGAATCAGCATATGAATCTCAACAATGGTGAGTCAAAAGCTTCACGCTGCAATGCTTTTTTTTTTAATTGTCAGTAATATTTTTAACAATCTTACATCAACTAGAGCAAAAGAATGAACAGGCTGTTATTACATCATCACTTTGGTAACAGAAGAGACACTGGAGAAAAAATCAGATCAGTTGTTTAATCAGATCTTGAGAGATTTGATGTCTTTATTTCAGTTGATTTCATCTAAGCTGTGGCTGAAGTCAGTTGTAGTTCTCGTGTTTCTCTTTCATTCAGTGATTCTGCTTGATAACAGCATCTGTTCATCACTAATGCACAATCATCATTTAATTAATCACAGAATTATCTTATTAACTTCACTGCTTCAGTGTTACTCCAACACTCTGTAGTGTACACATTTATAAGTGTTCATTTAAAACTGAGGATATTCCTGTGGGGTTTAAAGGGTTAAAGATGTAAGATGACAAAAAAAAACAGCATGAAAGGTAATTTAACGGCAATAAACTGTAATTAATTTACAGCAACAAACTGTAGAAAAACAGTTACTTACTGGCAGTAGATTAACAGTTATGCAAAGTCATGAACTGATAAGGAGAGTAAATATTAAACTGAACTGTATTAATGTGTTTTTGTACAAGAGAGATTTGTTAATGTAGTTTTGTGGGTCACCATTGTGCTGGAGAGTAGAGCCTGTGCTTCAGTCAATGATGAGCCACAAACACTGATGTTCTGCTGCTTTATTTAAAGGCAGTAACTGTGCAGTTGCTTAAGCAGCGATGATCTTTTTGTTAAGTACTTCAGCACATGCGTGTGTGCTATAGCTGATGATGAACTGAAACGATTTAAGTTAAAGACATGTTTTTAGTTATTTAAAGTGTTTGCAGTTTTATACTAAGAAATATTTCTTCAGTGTACTCAAATGATATAAGTTCACATTACTTACGCCATATGAATAGTAACATTTTAAACTCGAACTGTTTGAAGGAATTGGAGCAGAGTTAATTTCCATGGTAGTACAACGGTAACACGGTGTAAAAATTAAGAGCTGTAAATTAACAGTACATTAATGGCAACTTTGCTGCCAGTAAATTACTGTTATTTAACAACACAATTTTTTACAGTGTTAAGCTTCTAGAGTGCACATAGGCCTGAAGTACTGAATTTAGGTAAAGGGGTGCAGAACCAGAGGTGGTTTTGTAGGCAAACATTAATGCCTTGAATTTAATGTGAGCAGCTATTGGTAGCCAGTGCAAATTGATGAACAGAGGTGTGACGTG
>JAFVLL020033970.1:0-11891 GCA_021397915.2 Tor tambroides | reverse complement strand
TTGAACCCAATCAAATATTTCTGGAGAAACCTGAAAATGTGCATCTGCTCCCATCCAACCTGACAGAGCTTGAGAGGTGAACAGGTGAGGTGAAGAATGGCAGATCATTGCCAAATGCTGATGAGCAAAGCTTGTCGCATCAAACAAAAAAGATTTGAGGCTGTAAAGGTGCTTCAGCTAAGTACTGAGTTAAGAGTTTGAATACTTATGCAATTTACTTATTTCAGTTTTTTATCTTTAATAAATTTGCAAAGATGTTAAAAACCTGTTATTTGCTTTGTCATTATGGTGTATAGAGTGCAGATCGATGTGAAAAAAAGTAATTTAAAGCGGTTTAACATAAGGCTGCAACATAACAAAACGTGAAAAAAAATGAAGGGGTTTGAATACTTTCGCAAGGCACTGTAGATAGATTAGATTTTTTCTTGTGTGTGTATATATTGCTTCTTTGATATATTGTCTCCTTGCTTGTATTAATATAGATAGATAGATAGATAGATAGATTACTAACCATAAATTACTGATAAACTAATAAATATGTATTACATACAAATTACACCTATATAAACACATACTTAATAGCAAAAGCTAAATTTAGCATCAGATATAAATACAAGGTATAATGAATACAGAATTCTGTCTACTTGTGCTTACTTTACTGTGGTAACAGATCAGCACTAACAAGCCATATGTTTAACTCTCCTCCTCAACAGTCCAGAAGCCTCTCAAGGTGAATCAACACACATGCTACCAAACATGTAAGCTAACAGACTGCAATCATGTCCCAGTTAACAGATGGCCACAATTGAAGAAGTCGTTACATATGGAGATTTCAGTCATGAATCAACATGCATAACACATGTCTACAGGCCTGTTCAGAGGGCAACTGCTGTATGTGGGGATGTGAGGTATTTTTAGCATTTACAGGCACTAGCCTTTTTCTGCCACCCACCAGGAGAAAAGGACAAATTAACTTCTCTTCCGAGTCAAGATATCTGGGTTTACAAGGGAGGAAACAGTCCAAAAATGCAGTTGAAAATCACCCTATTGACATGTTGCATCGTAATGAGAATTTGGGTATTTGGTGTCATATAAATAGTCATTTGACCCTGAGAAACATTATTTTCCACACTGCATATGGTGAAAGTTTATGCATTTCATTTGTGTTAGTTATATCAGGGCTGTTTGCAGAAATGACATGAAGCAAACTGACTATGCAAACAGCTCCATGACTTTAAATATTTGAGCTATAATACATGATTAGTTTTTAAAACCAGAAAGCAAAGTAAACTGTCTCAGCATATATGCAATCCATGCAATATTGGCTCAGTTTAAAACCATAATAAGTCATAATATAATACTGTTTTGATGTGCAATAGTTAATATTTATTATTTGTCTTGCAGAGGGTTGGGGTTAGATTAAAATGCAAGCATTATAATATTTATTAATTATAATATGGAATTAAAAACAAATCCAAAAATGTACTGTCCCCATTTTTTAATTCAGATAATAACAAATGAGATTTCAGCTATATTTTTACCACTGAACTAGGAAATGTCCCTGGTTTCCATTTCAGAAATCTGGTCACCTTAGCTCACTTGCACCTTAATCGGCTTGTTTTTAAAGAGCCTGTAGCAGGTATCAGGGCTTTCAGTGAATAGCACAACTCTGTGGAACTGGCCAGAAAGAACAAGGTAATTACTTTGAGTGTCAATCTATCTTTGGTCTTGCTTGACTGCTTTAGAAACAGCCACTTTTAGCCCCCTAGTGACACATAATGGGCACAGCACTCCTACTGCCCTTGTTTAAAGGTGAAGTGTACAATTTTCCATGCTAAAATACTTTCTTCTATGCCAACTTATTATGCAGAGACAAATATAGGCCCTTTGTAGGTTCATTTCTCAGTAAAGACGGTGACGTCAAAAACAAAAGCTCTATTTCAGCATCCCTCAGCAACCAATTGTGTGAGTTTGAGGCAGGACTATCTGTTTGTCTAACCAATGAAATACAAGGGGTGTGTTCAGCAATCCTGGCTGAAAATTTTATTTTTGCAATTCCAGTCTGTGAGATTGAAAGAATAGTTCATCAAAAATTTAAATTTGCTGAAAATGTACACAGGCCATCCAAGATACTGATAAATTTAGCATTACATCACTTGCTCTGCAGTGAATGGGTGCCATCAGAATGAGAGTCCGAACAGCTGATAAAAACATCACAAGTAATCCACACGACTGAAGTCCATCATTTAACATTGTGTGTATCGAGCTGTGTGTTTGTGAGAAACAAATCCATTAAGACGATGTCTCGTCTGAATCAGGTGAGAAATATGCACAGATCAAGCACAGTTCACAAAACAGTCAAAAACAGTTCTAAACAAATATGTCAGAGGATTTTGATATGCGAGGACAACAGGGGATGGACTTTTTCACTACAAACATGCAGCTCTTTGCTTCACAAGACATTAATTGATGGACTGGAGTTGTTTGGATTACTTGTGGATTATTGTGATGTTTTTATCAGCTGTTTGGACTCTCATTCTGACGGCACCCATTCACTGCAGAGGATCCATTGGTCAGCAAGTGATGTAATGCTAAATTTCTCCAAATCTTTACATATTCTCATCTACTTGTCTACATCTTGGATAGCCTGAGGGTAAGTACATTTTAGTGAGTTTTCTACTGCTTTAATAGCACAAAAATTATACAATTTGGCTTCAAATAAATTCATATGGCAATGAATTAGTAAACAAAAAAAGACCTGTTTTCGACACATGGAGTAAAAAATGAAAGCAGATGGAAAGCAGACTAGCCTTAACCTTGGTCATGTTGTTGCTGCTGCTCGTTTCCTCTCAAGATTGTGCTGGCATACCAAAATTATCCTAAAAATAGATGTTTTACAGATTATATTAGAATTTCATCAAGGTGACCAGACATGCAGTTTTTTCAGGACACTCATGTAAACAAGATGCTTATCTTGTGTCCTGACATATATAAAATACTCTACTCCTCTAGGAGCAGTTCATGTAAGTCAGAAATACAATATAAGGTTGTGGAAGCAGGCTAAATGAATAAAGGTAAAAGCTGATCAGTGGTTTCACAAGTACAAAAAAAAGGTAAACCCAGGCAACAGCATGGTAACCAGCGCTGTCACCACAGACTGATGAGACACAGGGAAACAGAATTAGTTGAGACAAGAGACCTGACACACTCCTGAGAATGAAATCACACACAGGCACTGCAGCGACTGGCTCCCCGGCGGGAGTTGTGTTGATATTGCAGTCAGAGGCTCAGTGGCTGGAGTTGCCAGCAAAATCAGAGAACTAAAACGACAGTGTGGAGCGCTCCAAAAAATGATGCAGCACTTTTAGAGGACATAGTTTTTCCTCTTCCAAAACGTTTCAGCAGTGCAGAGCTTCTCAAGAAGCTGAATTGAAAATTTACTACGGGGTATTTGTCTTCAGTTTTGACTTCACATGAATGAAAGCTGTGAAATCTTAGCATAAAACACATAAAACCACAAGTTTCTGAATTGTTATATTGCTACAGGATACATATATATATATATATATATTTGATTTGAGATATGTCACCGCTTTTTCATTCTTGATTTTCTCAGAATGTGTTTAATGTTCTTTAAACGACTCTGTCAATTGACTGATACACAGTCACAGTAATTGGTTGTTAGTGCACACATTACATTTTATGGGTCATTTAATAAGTGTAATATTGTCATTACAGTGTGCTGTGATTGACCAATTTTGCAAGATATGTCAAAATATACTGACAATACAAAAATACATTGCAACGCTGTGCTACTGGTCTGAAGAGTTTTGCACAATAGGAATGGAGTCATTATTTTAGGCTTTGAGGCTATTTAGATTCAAACCAACTCCTGTAGTTCAGTCGGCTTATTTAGATAATTGGATGAGTTAAGAGTTTGTCCTGGTGACTTCCCTATTTTCACTCTAAACACTGGTTAAAAATACTACATTACATGGGTTGACCAGGAATAATACACTACGAGGCAAAAGTTCAAAATTGTCATTTGTTTAACATTATTTTGGTCACTACATCATTCCTGTACTGCCATTTGTGTTATATCATATGGTTTGATGACTTTTTACTATATTTATGCTTTATAATTTACTCACCTTCAGGCCATCCAACATGTAGATGAGTTTGTTTCTTTATCAGAACAGATTTGGAGAAATTTAGCATTATATTAGTGGTGGTTTAAGTTAAAACAGCGTTAATTGATGGACTGTGGATTACTGTGATGTTTTTATCAGCTGTTTGGACTCTCATTCTGACGGCACCCATTCACTGCAGAGGATCCACTGGTGAGCAAGTGATGTAATGCTAAATTTCTCCAAATCCTTTCCAATAAAGAAACAAACTCATCAACATCTTGGATGGCCAATGGAGTCAATTCTCATTTTTGGGCGAACTATTCGTTTACAGAAAACCTTTGGTAGATGTGACGCTCAAAAGCTTCTCAAAAACACTATCCTTTTAAAATATCAATATAAAAGTTGTCTTCTATAGGATCTCAATGCACACAATTCCACATTTCCCGTAGCTTCCGGTTGCACGCCAGCAAGGACATGGTAATATTATCACAGACGAATCCCTCAGACCCCAAAAATAGCACAAATGAAGACTAAAGCTTAAACTAAACTCGTTAGTCACTAATAGCTAACACAGACCACATTAGCACCGCCTAGCATCACATTACCATACTTAGGTTGTGTCATAGAGGAAAGCTGCCCCTAATACCTTACTATACCATGTCTGTGGGTCAGAATGGACAATCTCCTTTTCATGTGGCTCTTATTCACCTGTTCTTAGTGCTTAGCTTTCCCTTGATTAGAACTACTATTTATGTAGCTCCAAATCCTTAGACACCACCCACCCACGTCCACAAATCCAGCCGAGCTCATCCTGTTTGCCAGTTAACCTCTGCAACCCGGCTAGATTAGAATGCTTGCTAATTGCATGGGAGTATTTGTTTTTGTTCGTGGAGGACAAAGAATACCAGTGAAGGATTAGCTATATTTTCACGACTTCTGAAGATATTGAGCGGTGTTCCAAATGCTAAACCGGCTAGCCGATGTCTCAGAGCTCTCTGTTTAAGATGGAGACACTATTCTTCCTCCCTCAGCTGTTATTTTGTTGTGTATTTCTATGTCATGGGAGTTCATTAGCAGGGAGTAAGAGCACAGGCCAGAGAACATGAGGAGATCCAGAACGACTGAACCCTCAGGAGCGCCGCACACCGCAGGGAACCTGAGAGTGGATATCAGCTCTCAGCACAGACAAAGGCAGGAAAGGAAGAAGAGAGTCTTGCCTGCTCACCATGCAGAGTTGAGTAGTAGTAAATTCCCCAATGAGTTCATTAACTCTTCAACACAGCAGGCTATAATAAAGTTTACTCTACTCTACTACTCTTCGAGCACTCACTCTCACTTCTGCACGTTTTTGAGACTTTCTATTACATATACACATATATACTAGTCAAATGCATCAAGACTAAAGGCATTTCACTCCAAGGATGATGACTATATTAGTGGCCATACCAAAGCAAGATAACGTTTTGTTTAATGTTTATAAGTGCACTCTGCGGTTACGTCATCTGCCACTTTAAATGCTTGAGCTCCTGTAAAGTGGGATTGATTCTGATTGGCTGTCCATTTTTTTATCGTTCATCAGCTGGAGAAAATTGTTCCTCATTATCGTTAGGCTATTTGTGCAGACTTCATTGTCATAGAGTTAGAACAATTATTAACATTTTAACTATAGTTAAAGGTAATTATAAAAAAGTTAACTATATAAAAACTATTAAAAAAAAGTTAACTATAATACCTTTATATGTTTCTGCCAAAGGAAAAAATGTAAAAAACATAATTATGACTTTTTATCTTACAATTCAGACTTTTTTCCCTCACAACTCAAATGTTATATCTCATAGTTTGAACATTTTCCCCTCGCAATTATGCTAAATATTTTTTTATTTGAATTGTGAGATAACTTATAATTGCGAGTTTATAAGAAAATTACGAACTGTGAGATACTCACAATTGCGAAAACAAGACGTCTAAATTGTGAGATAAGTTAGATAGCAATTACATTTATTTATTTATTTATTTATTGTGGAAACAAAACAAACAAAAAAAAATTACAAGATGTAAACTCAGAATTCTGAAAAATCATAAATATGAAAAAAGTCATAAATGTGAGATATAAACAAAATAAATACATAAATGTGAATTGTGAGATATAAAATCATAACTGATAACCTTTTTTATTTATTTTTTATTCCATGGTGGCCTTCAATAAAGAACAGCATTTCTTTGAAGTAGAAATTTTTGTAACATTATAAATGTCTGTTACTGTCACTTGTGATCATTTTAATGCCTGAATAAAAGTATTCATTTCTTTCAGAAAAATATCTTACTGGCCCTAAGCTTTTGAATGGTAGTGTATACTGTATACTCTTACCATCTCTGCCAAACGGTCATATGCCATTAAAACAACAATGTAGCACACGACTGTTTCAAATGTTTATCTTAACATAATGTGTGTTGTTTTACATACTAAAATAGTAGGACATAGTATTTTCAGCACAGTGCAGCTAGTAGTATGCTAATATTCTGTTCCGAATATAGCCTATGTGTCTGAATATGCAAACTTCCCTGTTTCATGCAAAAAGCAATGTGTCAGATTAAACATGTACATATCATTAATGGCCAAGAAATCAGTATACTGTGAAAGTATGGGAATTTAAGATGATTTTTTACTAAATCTTACGGTTTCTACAATATATAGTTCACTGTGTGCATTTTCTTTATGCACAGAATAGCCTAGATTAGCCAAAATGTACCTCACTTAAAACATAAATTAAACGTAGATAGAAAATGGCATAATAATGTATCAATTAGTACACATTCTAGATTTAACTGCCACCTTTTGCACTCGGTGTAACATTTTCAACTTTTCTGCAGCTGTCACAAACAGAATCAATTAAAGTCAAGCAGGTAAAAGTATTTTTAAAGCTAGCAGTGAGACACCTCCTGACAACTGCTTGTCCAGCAGAAACTTTCCCACAAGACTTCTCATATTTAATTCAGAGCGACCTCAAGGAAGAGTCAGGCCTGTCTGCTGACAAATCCAAAGCTTCTGGAATATGAGCCGCAGTCATATACGCCCACACAGACAGGCACACAGATTCAAAGCATGCTTCCCTCCGCATCCCGTGGGGTCTGATTCCCCTCCACGTGTCAAACGGCAGGATTTCATTGTGTTTTCTGATCATGAAAAGGCAACCGGCATTTAAGGCCACTTCAGATCTGTCGGTAAGACAAAGGAAGGACGATGGCAGACTAATCGGATGTCTTGCAATCACACAGCAGTGTCAAAACTGCTTTTGTTTTGATTTTGTCACACTTTTTTGCCTCCTTTGAGCTCTTGTGATGTGCGACCTCAGAAAAAAGCGTCGCATCTGTTAGCAGTCAAATCAAACACGCAGAAGTAAAACACAAATCCACAGTCGTTTTCTGTATGCCTGGAGTATGAGTCATCACAGCAATGCACAATTCAAAAGCACAATTGCATTTTCTATTTCGGTCATTGCGACAAATTACCAAACAGGGAAAATGTAAATGAACTGTTAATAAGAACTAATCAGAGGACAGCTCAGAAGAATAATGTGTGTAATTAGGAAATTAATCATTCGGAGGCTCATTCTGAGGCTTTTTGTGTAAATTAGCAAAGGAAGGATTGTTGTGAGGAAAACTATTTTCAATGTTGTCCCAATCAGACCCACTTTTTTTTAAAACACTCTCAGATAAAAGGTACAAAACTGTGACTGGGCCGGTATCCTTTAAAAAGGTACAATTTAGGTCCTAATGTATACTTTTAAAGTACTATTATGTAGCTTTAAAGCGACAGTTCACCCAAAAATGAAAATTATCCCATGATTTAGTCACCCTCAAGCCATCCTAGGTGTATATGTCTTTCCTCTTTCAGACAAATACAATCTGCATTATTAATGTTATGGCTTATATAGTTTCAAATATGGATATTTTTCTTAAGCCTTTATTAACCCCCCGGATCCATGTGGAGCACTTTTTATGCTGGACGGACGCACGTTTTTGGGCTTCAAAATCTCAACAGCCATTCACTGCAATTATAAAGCTTAGAAGAGCCAGGACTTTTTTTTATTTAACTCCAGTTGTATTCATCTGAAAGAAGAAAGTCACATGCACCTTGGATGACTTGAGAGTGAGTATATCATGGGGTAACTATCCCTTTAAGGCACTAATATGTACAATTTATGGGTAAATAAGGTACAAAGATGTACCCTTTAGCTTTTGCTGGTACTGCCCCAGTGACCGCTTAGTACCTTTTCTTCTGAGTGAAGGAACATCCTTGACATGAAATATCAGAGTGATTTCTGAAGGATCATGTGACACTGAAGACTGGAGTAATGATGCTGAAAATTCAACTTTGTATCAGAGGAATAAATGACATTTTAAATATTAAATAATTCAATATTATTTATAAAATATTTAATATTAAAATAGAAAACAGTTATTTTAAATTCTAATAATATTTCACAATATTAATGTTTCTACTCTATTTTTGATCAAATAAATGCAGCCTTGGTGAGCATAAGAGATTTTTCTTAAATAAATTCAAATAAAAATCCCTTAACGTTTGAACGATAGTGTGGCAATATGCAAATTATGACAATTTGTCATTTTTAGAACTATCTTTTTAACTTGTTTTGAACTTATAGCAAAAGGTCAGTGGTGTTTGGTTTTATTGTGTTGGGACAGCGGCGGTGTGGACTAACAGATGCAGGTGCTGGTCGGTCTGTCTGTCGAGAGGCCCAGTTCAGTCATGGTTGAGCTAATCACTCTGTCGCTGCCTTCTGGCACCATTATGAGTCATAGTAACTCTCAAAATCGGACCAATCACAGCACACCGTCGGGAGAATCTCTTGCACTTACTCAGCGACGTGCTTCTGTTTGGCTGCTGTCCAAGGTGCTGAAAACACGAACGATGAAAGCCAGAACAATGCTGATGTAGACAGAGAAAGCTCACCATCACACATGACATTAACTCAGGTGGAAAATAAGAACCTGTGCTTTTCCAACAAAGATGCAAAGGTTTTGGGCTAAAGGTAGGCTCACTTATGGCTTATGACAAACAATAATTAAGGCAGATAGGCATTCAGATTTTTTATCTATTTTGCGATAAGATAAAAATGTTTTATATGCTCGAAAATTTTTAATATTAAAATTAATATTAAAGTAAAATACACTACCATTCAAAATGTAGAGTTTGTAAGACTTTTTGATGTTTTTGAAAGAAGTATCTTATGCTCACCAATGCTGCATTTGTTTTATAAAATATAAAGTAAAAACAGCAATATTGTGAAATATTATTACAAGTAAAAATAGCTGTTTTCTATCTTAATTTTAAAATATAATTTATTGCTGTGATCAAAGCTGAATTTTCAGCATCATTACTCCAGTCTTCAGTGTCACATGATCCTTCAGAAATAATATGCTGATTTGATGCTCAGGAAACACTGATATTATTGTTATCAGTGTTGGAAAGAGTAGTGCTGATTCATATTTTTGTGGAAACTGTGATGCATTTTTTTTCAGGATTCTTTTATTAAGTGAATAGTTCACCCAAAACGGATTTTATTTATTATTATTTTTTAAACATATCCTCATATTCTTCTAAACCCATGTGCTGTATATAAAAAAAGACCATAAAAATAGTCTGTATGACTCAAAACAGCACCATATTTTAAGTTATCTTAACCCTACATACAATAGCTTTATGTGGAGGACACACCAAAATGTAAGCAATTCATTAAAAATCTTCCCCTCTGTTTTAAGTATTAAGTCTTTAGAAAACTCTCAAAAATAAAAATTCTTCAGAAATTCTCTGTTTTCCACATAAATCTAATGCAGGTTTGAAGTGACACAAGGGTGAGCAAGTAACAACCGAATTTTCCAGTAAAATTATTCCTTTAATAGGGCTCTGCTACAGTTTCCAGGATGCTTATATGAGACACAGATAAACTTGTGATCTGCCATATGAAATGAATCCTGAAGTGTGCAAACAGATGCTAATAGTGTCGAGCTGCAGTGGAAGGTGATCTCTGAAGGACCGTCTCAGACACATGGTTAATGAAGCATGTGTTTTCATGCCTCTGAGATCAGAGGAGCTCGTCTAACACACACACACACACACACACACACACACACACACACACACACACACACACACACACACACACACACACACAGTCTCTCTCAGCTTCTAGCCCACTCACTAAGTAAAATTCAAAGCAGGTGAGCAGAAGGCCCCACAGCAAACGTGTTTACCCAGCCTGTGACGCACATCAGAGCGAGAAAGAGCAAGCAGGATGGTGCTGATGGAATGAGGAGGAGGAGGAGACAAATGGGAATAGGAAAGAGAAAGAGAGAGATGCTGTGAAAGCCAACACACTGATCCATGAAACAGGATACAGAGAGCACAGGTGCTGAGTTACAGTGATAAATTAAACAGAGTTTCCTGATGCACCTGTCCCTCATTCCCAAAAAACCAAAGCTCACTTAAAGTCAACATGAAATCAATGTAGGCTATTCTTGTTTTCATGTCTTTCATGTGCATCTGTGCATTATAGAAGCTGAATCTGACTGGTTGACAAATGTTCCAAGGTGTGCAATTATTTTCAAGGAAAAGCACGGTAAAGTAGTTCCAGGCAGGTCTTGACCGCATTACCATATCCATATCACTTCGCCAAATGATTTCAGTCATTTCCCCTGATGTTTTTTCAAAAGCTCTTGATCTTTTTGAAGATGGAACATGTTTCACTTCCCAAATAAAATATATGTTTAATAACTTTTCATTTTTTCTCCAAGTATTAGAAATGTGTCTGTCCATGCTTAAAGTCTGGTCTGCTGGCCGTGTAGACTTCCGCAACTGATTTAATCGGTAATGATAAAATTAAGTTAATCACCTTTTAAAATTGACTTGACGCTTCAAATAAAGATTTTATCAATTACAATGTAAAACCAGTAGGTGGCGACAAGTGACTTTAAAAATGCTAATTCATCCAGGAATTAATCAGTTAAGTGTTTATGAGCGAGTCATTGAATCATTCATTCAAACCGATTTTTTTAAATACTGTAATTCCTTGAATATAGAATTTTTTTAAAAAATAGACCGCAGCAATTAGCATTTTGTCAGAACCTCTAGCAGCTAAATTACATGAATTTTGTTATCAGTTTTTTATTTCAGAATCATGGGTTCATTTTGATCTCTATTTTGAACAAAATAAAAACAAAAACAACACCAAAAAGAAAGAAAGAAAAGAATGATTCTCAGTTTATCTAGAACCTTGCAGCTTTAGTTGGTCATTTACCCACATGTCACGCAAACAAGTTGTAACGGAGGTTGACTTGTCCAAAAAAAATAACAAAGGTTAAACACAAAAAAAAGTATCTAATACGAGAACCAAACCCGGGTCTCCCTTGTGAAGACGCAGAATCCTAACCGCAAGACCACGTCATGATGACGACAACGGTTGTACTCAGACGGTACTCGAATCTCAGACCGAAAGCCTCAAGGGAAGCAGAAGAAAGAAAGAAAGAAAAAAAAATAAAATTAGTTATTGTTGTTCGGGCGCCAGACAAGTATATTATACCTGCCACATTTTTATATTAATTTCATCCCGGATAGCAACAGACAAACAAAACCATCCGCCACAAACAAGATGAAGACAAAACAAATGCAAACTACTAGAAGAGTTACGCAACTTTCGTTGTTTTTAATGAAGTAACGTAATGATATACAAGTTTATTTTT